>NC_069479.1:28396114-28419435 GCF_026875155.1 Cherax quadricarinatus
GAAATAAGAGAAGGAAACCAGTCAAAAACAAAGAATATGAAAGGGGAAACCGTCCAGAAGAATGAAAAAATTTAAGGGGAAACTCCCGAAGAAAGAAATATGGAAGGAAACCCCTCCGAACAATGAAAATGAGAAGGATACTCGTACAAGAAAATAATATGACAGAAAAACCTGTCCCGAACAATGAAAAAATGAAGTGAAAACCCGACCAGAACAATGAAATATGAAGGGAAACCCATACAAAACATTTAAATAAGAAGAGAAAATTGTCCCGAACAAAGAAAATTTAGAAGGGAAACCCCTCCAGAAAAAAGAAATATGAGAAGGAAACCCCTCCAGAAAAAGGAAAAATTTAGGGAAAGGAAACCCGTCCCAAAAAAGGGAAAAAAAATGAGAACGAAACCGTAAAGAACAATGAAATATCAGAACGAAACCCTCAAGAACAAGAAATTGAGAAGGAAAAAAACCCCCCCAGAAAATGAAACTGGCCGTAAACCCCTCCAGAACAAGAAATATGAAAGGGAAACAGTCCAGGACAACGAAAATTACGGGAAAAGGTCCAGAAAAAATGAAAATGACAAGGAAACCCGTCAAGAAAAAATGAAAAATGAGAAGGAAAACCCCCTCCAGAAAATTGAAATATGAGAAAGAAACCAGTCCAGAACAATGAAACATGAAAAGGAAAAAGGTCCAGGACAACGAAATATGCAGGGAAACCGGTCCAGAACAATGAAATTGACAAGGAAACCCGTCAAAACAATGAATTTTGAGAAGGAAACTGCCGATCCATTATATTGACAGGGAAAACCCGTCCAGAAACAAGATATATGACAGGGGGAAAAACGTCAAGAAAATGAAATATGACAGGAAAAAACCCTCCAGAACAATGAAAAAAATGAGAAGGAAACCCCTAAAGAGCAAGGAAATATGAGAAGGAAAAACCCCTAAAGAACAAGAAAATGAGAAAAAGAAAACCCCCCAAGAACAAAAAATGTGAGAAGGAAACCCGCCCGGAAAATTGAAATAGACAGGGGGAAACCTCCAGACCAATGAAATTGTGTGAAAAAAACCCCCAAAAACAAAGAAATATGCAGGGGAAAACCATCCCGAAAAAAGAAAAATAAGAAAGGAAAACCCCTCCAAACAATGAAATATGAGAGGGAAACTGCTATAACAATGAAATATGAGAGGGAAACCCCGGGCCCGAAAAAATGAAATATGAAGGGAAACCGTCCCGAACAAAAAGAAATTGAGAAAGAAACCGTAAAAAACAAGAAATATGAGAACGAAACCTTAAAAAAACAAAGAAATTTTAGAACGAAAACCCCCCAAGAAAATGAATTTTGGAAGGAAACCCGTCCAGAACAATGAAATATGGCTGGGGAAAAAGCCGAACAATGAAATATGTAGCGAACCAGTCGAACAATGAAATTGAGGTGAAACCCGTCCGAACAATGAAATATGACAAAAGGGAAAACCGTCCGGACAAAGAAAAAATGGAGGAAAACCGTCCCTATAAAAAAAATATGAGAAGGAAAAACCGTCCAGAACAATGAATATGGATGGAAACCCCTCAAGAAAATGAAATTTTGACAGGGGAAACCAATCCAGAACAAAGAAATATGAGAAGGAAAATCGTCAAGAACAACGAAATATGGAAGGAAACCAGTCCGAAAAAAAGAAATATGAGAGGGAAACCCCTCCCTAATATAAAAAAATGAGAAGGAAAACCCGTCCAGAACAATGAAAAAATGCAGGGAAACCCGTCCAGAAAAAGAAATTGACAGGGAAAAAACCCCTCCCCCAAAAAATGAAATGTAACAGGGAAACCCCCCCGTACTATGAAATATGACAGGGAAACCGTCCCGAAGAATGAAATGTGCAGGGAAAAACCGTCCAGAACAAAAGCAATATGACAGGGACACCGTTCAGAACAATGAAATATGGCAGGGAAAAACCCCTCCAGAGGGAATGAAATATGAGAACGAAAAACCCCTCCAGAAGAAAGAAATGTGAGGGGGGAAAACCCGACAAGGAAAACGAATTATTACAGGGAACCTGTCCAGAACAATAAAAAATGACGGTGAAACCGTCCAAAGAAAGAAATATGACGGGAAAAAACCCTCAAGAAAATGAAAATTGGAAGGAAATCGTCAAGAACAATTTTATGTAAGGAAAACCCTCCCGAACAATGAAAATTGACGGGGGGAAAAAACCCTCCAGAACCAGCGATTGAAGGGGAAACCTCAAGAAAAATGAAATGTGACAAAGAGACCGGGCCAGAACATTGAAATAAGAGAGGGCAACCCCTCCGAACAATAAAATATGAGAAAGGGGAACCCCCGGGGAAACCCTGATATTGCAGGGAAAAAGTCCAGAACGATGAAATTCGAAGGAAACCCGTCCGAACAAGAAAATATGAAAACGAAACCCCTAAAAACAAATTAAAAAATGAGAACGAAACCATCAAAACAAAAGAAAAAATTAGAAGGAAAAAACCCCTCCCGAACAATGAAAATGCCCCGAAACCCCTCCAAAACAAGAATATGAGAAGGAAAAACCCGGCAAGAACATTGAAATATGAGAAGAAACCCGTCCCGAACCATATTATACAGGGGAATTCCCCTCCACAACAAATACACATGAAAGGGAAAAACCGTCCAGAACGATGAAATATGGAAGGAAACCTCCAGAAAAAAAATTTAAAATTTTGAAAGGGAAACCCGTCCAGAAAAAAGGGAAAAAGAGAAAGGAAACCCCTCCGAACAAAGAAAATGAGAACGAAACCCGTAAAGAAAAAATGAAAAATTAGAACGAACCCTCAAGAAAAAAGAAAAATTTAGAAGGAAACGGCCCAGAACACTGAAAATGGCCCCGAAAAACCCCTCCCCAACAAGAATTGAGAAAAGGAAACCCCTGCAGAACAAAGAAGTTTGAGGGAAAACCCTCCAGAAAAATGAAAAATGACGGGAACCCCGGGCCAGAAAGAATGAAAATGGGAAAAAGGGAATGTCCCGAACAATGAAAATATGAAGGGAGACCCGCCAGAACAATGAAAATTGACAGGGAGCCCGTCCATAACAATGAAATTTTACAGGGAGACAGGCCAGAACAATGAAATATGACAGGGAAGCCCGTCATCCAGAACAACAGAAATATGAACTAGATAAACCAGTGCAGAACAATGAAAATATGACAGGGAAACCCGTCCAGGAACAAGGAAATTTGAGAAAAGAGTAAAAAAACCCCCGTATAAGAACAATGAAATATGAGAAGGAAACCCGTCCAGAACAATGAAATATGGCCGGGAAACCCGGCCAGAACAATGAAATATGACAGGGGAAACCAGTCCAGAACAATGAAATATGAGAGTGAAACACGTCCAGAACAACGAAATATGAGAAGTAAACCCGTCCAGAACAATGAAATATGAAAAGGAAACTCGTCACAGGAACATTGAAATATGACAGGGAAACCCGTCCAGATCAATGAAATATGAGAGGTAAACCCGTCCAGAACAATGAAATGTGACAGGGAAACCCGTGGAGGAAAACCGTCCAGGACAATGAAATTGACAGGAGCACCCGTATAAATTATGAAATATGACAGGGAAACGCGTCCAGAACAATGCAATATGACAGGGAAACCTCTCCAGAGCAATGAAATATGAGAAGGAAACCCGTTCAGAAGAATGAAATGTGACAGGGAAACCCGTCCAGAACAAGGAAATATGACAGAGAAACCCGTCCAGAACAATGAAATATGAAAGGGAAATCCGTCTATAAGAATGAAATATGAGAAGGAAACTCGTCAAGAACAATGAAATATGACAGGGAAAACCGTCCAGAGACAATGAAAATAATGAGGAAGGAAACCCGTCCAGAACAAAGAAATATGACAGGGGAAACCCGTCCAGAACAATGAAATATGACAGGGACCCAGTCCCAGAACCATGCGATTATGAGAGGGAAAACACGTCCAGAACAATGAAATATGACAGGGAAAACCGGTCAGGACAATTGAAATATGAGAAGGGTAACCGTACAGAACTGGAATATCTGACTGGAAAACCGTCCAGAACAATGAAATATGACAGCGCGGAAAGCCCGTTCAGAAACCATCAAATATGACAGAAACCCGTCAAGAAGAATGAAATATGACAGGGAATCCGTCAAGATCAATGAATATGAAAAGGAAAGCCGACCAGAACAATCAAATATGACAGGGAAACCCGTTCCCAGTCAATCAAATAAAACAGGGAGAACCGTCCAGAACAAATGAAATGTGACAGAGAAACACGTCCAGAAACAATGAAATTCAAATGTAAAGAAAACCCGACCAGAACAATGAAATATGACAGGGAAACCCATCAAGAACAATGAAATATGACAGGGAAACCCTTCCAGAACAATGAAATATGAGAATGAAACCCGTTAGAACAATGAAATATGAGAGGGAAACCCATACAGAACTAAATATATGACAGGAAAACAGTCAGAAACATGAAATAGACGTTTAAAAACCCGACCAGAACAATTTGAAATATGAGAAGGAAACCATCTAGAACAATGAATATGAATGGAAACCGTCGAACAATGATAAAATATGACATTATAAAAACCGTCCAGAACAATGAAATATGTGAACGAAACCCGTCAGAAACAATGAGATAGAGAGGGAAACCCGTCCCAGAAAAATTTGACATATGCAGGCGAAACCCGTTTAGAACACTGATATATGAGAAGGAAACCCCGTCCAAAACAATTAAGTATGAGAGGTAAACCCGCCCAGAACAAATGAATTATGACAGAAGAAAACCCGTCCAGAGCAATGAAAAATATGACAGAGAAACCCGTCCAGAGCAACGAAATATGAGAGGAAACCCGCCTACAACATTTAATTATGAAAGGGAAACCAATCCAGAACATTAAATATTAGAGAGAACAGATCCAGGAATAACGAAACATGACAGGAAAACCCGTCAAGAACAATGAAATACGAGAAGGAAACCCGTCTAGAACAATGAAATATGACAGGGAAACCCATCTAGAGCAATGAAATATGACAGGGAAAACCCGTCCAGAACAATGAAATCGTGACATGAAACCCGTCAAGAAGCAATGAAATATGAGAAAAATATCCGTCCAAAACAATATAATATAAAAGGAATCCCGTCCAGAACAAATGAAATATGAGAAGGGATCGATGAAGATCAATGAAGAACGGAGAGGTAAACAGTCAGTACAATGAAATATGACACAGAAACCCGTCCAGAACAGTGAATATGACAGAAAAACAGGTCCAGAACAATGGAGATATGACAGGGAAACCCGTCCAGAACAATGAAATATTAGAGTGAAACACGTCCAGAACAACGAAATATGATAGGGAAACCCGTCCAGAACAATGAAATATGACAGGGAAAACCGTCCGGAACAATGAAATATTAGAGGAAAAACCCGTCAAGAACAACGAAAATATGACAGGGATTCCCTTTCCATGAACAATGAAATATGGAAAGGAAACCTGTCCCGGAACAATGAAATATGGGACATTGAATCCTGAGTAGAGAACAATGAAATGTGAGAAGGTAACCAGTCCAGACAAACGAAATATGACTGGGAAACCCGTCAAGAACCATGAAATATGACAGGGAAACCCATACAGAACAATTAATATGAGAAGGAAACCTGTACTGAACAATGTGAAAATGAATTGAAATATGGAAACGGAAACCAGTGTAGAACAATGAAATATGCAGGGAAAGCCCTTTCAGAACAAAGAAATATTGAGAAGAAAACCCATCCAGAACAATGAAATATGGACAAAGAATCCCTTCCAGAAACAATGAAATATACTGGGAAACCCGTCAGAAACAATGAAAATAATGACAATGGAAACCCTTCCAGAACAATGAAATATGAGAAGGAACCCGTCCAGAATAATGAAATATGACAGGGAAAAACCCATCCAGATCAATGAAAATATGAAGGGAAACCTTCCATAACATGAAATATGAGAAGAAAACCGGTCCAGAACAATGAAACAGAGAAGGTACCCGTCAGAAGAAATGAATAATGAGAGGGAAACCCTTCCAGAACAATCAAAATGGAGAGAAAAAACCGTCTGGAACATAAAAATATGACATTGAAAACCCATCCAGAATAATGAAAATATGAGAGGAAACCCGTCAGTAAATCATGAAATATGAGAGAGAACCCGTCCATAACAATGAAATATAGAAAGGTAAACCCATCCAGGAGAATATGTATGAGAGTGAAATCAGTTACGGAACAATGAAATCCCATGAGAATAGGAACCACCCCGCCCCACAGAACAAAGAAATATAAGAGGGAAACCCATACAGATCCCAATGAATTATTCGACAGGAAACCCCTCCAGAACAGTTAAATATGAAAGGAAAAGCCGTCCAGAAACAATGAACTATGAGAAGGAAACCATTCTTGAACTTGAATATGAAATGGGAAACCGTCCAGGACAATGAAATTATGACATTAAAAACCCGTCCAAACAATGGAAAATAGAAGGAAACCCCGGGTCCAGAATAATGAAATGTAGCAAGGATACCCGTCCAGATCAATGAAAAATGGACAGGAAACCCGTTCCAGAACAATGAAATATGACAGGAAAACCTTCCAGAACAAGTAAATATGGCAAGGAATACCGTCAAGAATAATGAATATAGCAAAGGATACCCGTCCAGATCAATGAAAAATTGACAGGGAGAAAACCCGTCCAGAACAATGAATAACGAGATGGAAACCCGTCAAGAACAATGAAAATATGAGAGGGAAACCCGTCAAGAAATAATGAAATATTAGAGGGGAACCCGCCCAGAACAATGAAATATGACGGAAAACCATACCAGAAAATGAAATATGACAAGGAACCGTCCAGTCAATGAAAATTATGACAGGGATAATCCGTCCAGAAACAATGAAAATAATTGGAAGGAACCCGTCAGAACAATTGAAATCGAGAAGAAAACCCAATCCAGAACAATGGAAATATGACAGAAGAACAGATCCAGAACAAATGAGATATAACAGGGAAACCTGTCGAACAATGAAATACGACAGGTAGATCCCGTCAGGACAATGAAAATATGAGAAGGAAAACCCGTACAGAACTGTAATATCTGACTGGAAAAACCCGTCCAGAACAATGAAATATGACAGCGAAAACCGTTCAGAACATCAAATATGACAGAAACCCGTCAAGAAGAATGAAATATGACAGGGAATCACGTCAAGGCAACAATGATATATGAAAGAAGAGCGACATGAACAAATCAAATATGGACAGGGAAACCGTCCGAAAATCAAATAAAACAGGGAGACCCGTCCAAACAAATGAAAATGTGACAGAGAAACACGTCCAGAACATGAAATTCAAAAAAGAAAACCCGACCAGAACAATGAAATATGACAGGGAAACCCATCAGAACAATGAAATATGACAGGGGAAAACCATCCAGAACAATGAAATATGAGAAGAAACCGTCTAGAACAATGAAATATGAGAGGAAACCGCCAGAACAATGAAATATGACATTAAAACCCGGTCCGAACAATAAATCTGTGAACGAAAACCCGTCAGAACAAGGAGATATGAGTGGGAAACCCGCCAGAAAAATGAAATATGACAGGGAAACCCGTTTTAGAACAATGATCCATATTGAGAAGGGAAACCGTCAAGAACAATTAAGTATGAGAGTTTAAACCGCCCAGCCAGGAACAATGAAATATGAACAGAGAAACCCGTCCAGAGCAATGAAATATGAGAGGAAACCCGCCTAGACAAACATTTAATTATGAAAGGGAAACAATCCAGAACAATTATTATTAGAGAAGTACCGTCAGAATAACGAAAACATGACAGGAAAACGTCAGAACAATGAAATACGAGAGGAAACCGTCTCGAACAATGAAATATGACAGGGGAACCGTCCAGAAACATGATATATTAGAGTGAAACACGTCCAGAACAACGAAATATGATAGGGAAACCTGTCCCGAACAATGAAATATGACATTGAAACCTGTGTAGAGAACATGAAATGTGAGAAGGTAACCAGTCCAGACAAACGAATAATATGACTGGGAAACCGTCAAGAACAATGAAATATGACGGGAAACCCATACAGACAATTAAATATGAGAAGGAAACCTGTACACAACAATGAAAAAAATGACATTGAAATATGAAACGGAAACCAGTGTAGAACAATGAAATATGACAGGGAAAGGCCATTCAGAACAAAGAAATATGAGAAGAACACCCATCCAGAACAATGAAATATGACAAAGAAAAACCCTTCCAGAACAATGAAATATAACAGGGACCAAAGGAGGAAACCCGTTCAGGAACAATGATATATGACAAGGAAACCCTTCCAGAAAAAAACAAGGAAATATGAGAGGGAAACCGTCCAGTTCAATGAAATATGACAGGAAAGGCCATCAGAACAAAGAAATATGAGAAGAAAAACCCATCCAGAAACAATGAAATATGACAAAGAAACCCTTCCAGAACAATGAAATAATAACAGGGAAAACCCATCCAGATCAATGAAATTTGACAGGGAAAAACCCTTCCATAACAATGAAAGATGAGAAGGAAAACCGTCCAGAACAATGAAACATGAGAAGGTAACCCGTCCAGAAGAATGAATAATGAGAGGGAAACCCTTCCAGAACAATCAAATATGAGAGAAAAACCCGTCCTGAACAATAAAATATGACATTGAAACCCATCCAGAATAATGAAATATGAGATGGAAAACAGTCCAGTAAAAATGAAAATGAGAGAGAAACCAGTCATAACAATGATATATAAGAAGGAAACCCATGCCAGAAGAATTAAATGTATGAGACGTGAAATCAGTACAGAACAATGAAATATGAGAAGGAAACCGTCCAGAACAAAGAAATATAAGAGGGACCCATTACAGAACAATGAGAATTATACGGGAAACCCCTCTCAGAACAGTTAAATATGAAGGAAAAACCCGTCCAGAACATTGAAATATGAGAAAGGAAACCATTCTTGAACAATGAAATATTGAAATGGAAACCCGTCCAGAACAATGAAATTATGACATTAAAAACCGTCCAGAACAATGGAATATGAGGAAGGAAAACCCGTCAACGAAACAATGAGATATGAGAAGGGAAACCCGTCCAGAACAATGAAATTGAGAAGGAAAACCCGCGTACAGAACTATAACATATGACAGGAAAACCGTTCAGAACATGAAAAATAAGTCGATAAAACCGACCAGAACAATGAAATATGGAAGGAAAACTCTTCCAGACAATGAAATATGACAGGGAAACCCGTTTAGAACAATGAAATATGAAAAGGAAACCCAGATCAAGAACAATGAAATAAGGATACGAGAAGGGAACCCGGGCCAAAAAGAACAATGAAATATAAGAGGGAAAACCCGTTCCAGAACAATGGAAATATGAGAGGAAAACCCTTCAGAAACAATTAAGTATACAAGGAAACCCGTCCAGAATAATGAATTATAACAAGGATACCCCGTCCAGATCAATTGAAAAATGACAGGGGAGGAACCCGTCAAGAACAATGAAAACGAGATGGAAACCGTCAAGAACAATGAAAATATGAGAGGGAAACCCGTCAAGAATAATGATATTAGAGGGAACCCGCCCAGAACAATGAAATATGACAGGGGAAAGGAAACCATACCAGAACAATGAAATATGAAAGGATACCCGTCCAGATCAATTGAAATATGACAGGGAAACCCGTCCAGAACAATGAAATATGAGAGGAAACCCGTCAAGAACAATGAAATATTAGAGTGGGAAACCCATCCAGTAAACAATTAAATATTAGAGGGGGACCCTTGCAGAACAATGAAAACATGAAAAGGAAAACCTGTCCCGAACAATGGAATATGACACTGAAACCTAGTCCGGAACAATGAAAATACGAGAAGGAAACCCCTCCAGAGAAAAATAAAATATGAGAAGGAAACCCTATCCAGAATAATGAAATATAACAGGGGGAAACCTGCCAGAAACAATGAAATACGAGAAAGGTAACCAGTCCAGAACCAATGAAATATGAGAAGGAAACCCGTCCAGAACTATGAAGTATGAGAAGAAACCCCGTCCAGTAACAATGAAAAATATGAGCATGAAACCCGCCCCTTAACAATAAAATATGATAGGGAATAACCAGTCCCGAACAATGAAATATGAGAGGAAAACCCGTCCAGAACAATGAAATACGAGAGAAGGAAACCAGTCAGAACAATGGAAATATTGAGGGGAAACCTGTCCAGAAGGATGAAATAAGACAGGGAAACCCGTCCAGAACAATGAAATATGACATGCGACGAAACCCGTTCAGAACATCAAATATGACAAGGAAACCCGTCCAGAGCAATCAATATGACAGGGTGAAACCCGATCAAGATAGAATGAAATATGACAGGGAATCACGTCCCAGAACAATGAAATATGAAAAGGAAAGCGACCAGAATTAATCAAATATGACAGGGAAACCCGTCCAGAACTGAAAAGTTGACAGGAGAAGAAACACGTCCAGAAACATGAAAATTCAAAAAAGAAAAACCCGACCTGAATAATGTAAATATGACAGGGAAACCTTCCAGAATTATGAAAATTGGAAGAAAAACCCTCGAGCTACTACAGATCACAATGAAATACTAGACAGGGAAACCCATCAAGAAAAATGAAATATGACAGGGGAAACCATTCAGGAACAATATAAAATATGATGAAAGAAACCCGTCTCACTTAGAACAATGAAATATGAGAGGGAAACCCCTAGAGAACTATAATATATGACAGGAAAACATTTCAGAACAATGAAATAAAGACGTTAAAACCCGGACAGAACAATGTATACGGGAGGAAACCCATCTAGAAAATGAAATATGAGAGGGAAACCCATATAGAACAATGAAATATGAAATGGAACCCGTCCAGATCAATGAAATATGACATTAAAACACGTCCAGAACAATGAAATATGTGAACGAAACCCGTCAGAACAAATGATATAATGGAGTGTGAAACCCGTCAGAAAAATGAAATATGACGGGTAAACCCGTCCAGAACAATGATGTATGAGAAGGAAACCCGTCAAGAAACAATTAAAGTATGAGAGTTAACCCGTCCGAACAATGAAATTGACAGGAGAAACCCATCAGAGGAATGAATGTGAGATGGAAACCCGCCTACAACATTTAATGTGAGAGGGAAACCAATCCCAAGAAACAATTAAAGATTAGAGAGAAAACCAGTCCAGAATAATGAAACATTCAGAAAACCCGTCATAACAATGAAATATGAGAAGGAAACCCGTCTAGAACATGAAAATCTGACAGGGAAACCCATCTAGAGCGTTGAAATATGAAAGGAAAAACCCGTCCAGAACAATGAAATGTGACATGAAACCCGTCAAGAGCAATGAATATGTAGAAAAATATCCGTCCAAAACAAATTAAATATAACAAGGAATCCCGAGTTCAGAACAATGAAAAGATGAGAAGGGAAACCGAATGGAAGAACAATGAAGAACGAGAGGTAACCCGTCCAGAACAGTGAATATGACAGGAAAACCAGTCCAGAACAATGAGGATATGACAGGAAAACCCGTCCACAACAATGAAAATATTAGAGTGAAAGACGTCCATGAACAACCGAATATGATAGGGAAACCGTCCAGAACCAATTAAATATGAGAGGGAAGAAAACCGTCCGAACAAGAAATTTTAGAGGAAAACCCGTCAAAGAACATTGAATATGACAGGGATACCCTTCCAGAACAATGAAATATGACAAGGAAACCCATCCAGATAAATGAAAATATGACCAAGGAAAAACCTGTCCCCTAACAATGAAATATGACATTGAAACCTGTCCAACGTCTGCACATCACAATAATATGAGAGGTAACCAGTCGAGAACAATGAAATATGAGAAGAAAAAACCCGTCCAGACAAACGAAATATGACTGAGGAAACCCGTCAAGAACAATGAAATATGACAGAGAAACCCATACAGAACAATTAAATATGAGAAGGAAACCTGTACAGAACAATGAAAAATGACATTGTAATATTCCCCTTCAACCAGTTGTAGAACAATGAAATATGACAAAGAAACCTTCAGAACAATGAAATATAACAGGGAAACCCGTTCAGAACAATGAAATATGACAAGGAAACCCTTCCAGAACAATGAAATATGAGAAGGAAACCCGTCCAGAACAATGAAATATGACAGGGAAACCCACTTCCAGTCAATGAAATATGACAGGGAAACCCTTCCATTACAATGGGAAATATGAGAAGGAAAAAACCCGTCCAGAACAATGAAATATGAGAAGGTAACATCCAGAACAATGAAATATGCAGGAAACCGTCCAAAAAACAATCAAATATGAGAGAGAAAACCCGTCCCCCGAACAATAAAAAACATGACATTGAAACCCATCCAGAACAATGAAATATGAGTAGGAAACCGTACAGAACAATAATATAAGACATGGGAAGTGGAAAACCCGTTCGACACAATGAAAAACATGAGAAGGAAATCGTCCAGGAACAACGAAATAAGAAGAAAAACTAGTCCAGAACAATGAAATATGAGGAGAAACCCGACCACATTAACAAAATATGAGAGGGAAACAGTCGAACAGTATAAAATGTGATGGGAAAAACCCATCCAGAACAATGAAATATAAGAAGTGAAACCCCCTCGCAGACATCTCACCAACTGTTGTATTTCGACGCAGTTCCTGCTGCCTCCGCTGCTGCCGCTGTCCTACTCTACTTCTCTTCCTCTCCTTTCACATTTCCCACGTGATTCTGCCAGTATATAAATTCGCTCTTTTTTATCTGCTATAGTAGCAATGAAGAAGCCTGTGGGCGAAACGCTTTCTTCCATAAATACCCTGAATGTACCTACATGTGTTTTTCCATTCTGGAAGGGGGGTCCTTGACGCGGCGAGAGGCTTCTTTGGTCTAAAGAAATTATACCTTTGCGTCTCCTTTCCTCAGACCGAACCCAAGACTCCCTCAAATCCTCACTTCCCTATCCCGTTTCCACATTGTCCCCACTTTTTCCTCTCTCCCCCTCCCAACCCTTCCCTTTTTTCCCATCCCGTTTGTAGTCTTTGGGTTCTCCCTTCTGGCATACGGTTTTCTCGGTTGAGGGATGGGAACGTGTGCCTGAGGTTCATCCCAATCCATGGACAACCTTTGCTTGGAGGTTGTAGTTGCCATGGATCTGAATTATCTGGAGGTGCCCTGCTCCTTTCCGGATTTCTGGAGAAGTGGGGCGGGTGACCTGCCGATGATCGGGTGTTTTTCCAGAGGCTGTCTGTCGGTTTTTTGGAGGCGGTGACAGCTAAGGAGGTATGCAATGTGGCGGTTTCTGGAACGCCCTTTCTTTTGTCCCCGAGGTGGCTGGTAGATGCGAGGGTTGCTATCCCTGAGTGCAGTTTACTGGCGTGAAGGGTAGGGAATGGCACGCCCCTGGTTCCACGCTGATCTGCATACTCGTGGGCTGGAGGGCCCTCTCGGTGAGGGGAAGAACTTGCAGCCTTCCATGCTTCTAGTGGATGTCCCTCGTTTCTTTCTTTCCTTCTTTCTTTTTTTTCTTTAAGATAACAAGAAAGAAGTACCCACTGTCATGGCGTTTCGTTCTATGATAACCCTCCTCTCTCAGACCCTTTCTTGTCCAAATCCTGTTCTGACCCGGCTTCGTTTTTGGACCTTAGTGGACTGGAGCAGGTGACGTTTCGTCACCTGCTCCAGTGCTGAGGCACCACCGTTCTGCTAATGTCTCTACCTCTAGCATGCCTTTACAATGGTCCGGCTCCCGAATATAGTGAGATGGGTTTTGGATCGCCCCCCCACCTCCCTCAGGTCGGACCACCACGGTACTACTATAAACGTTACAGACAACCTACTTACCAACGGTTCTCGATGCTGCCCAAAAGACCTACGTGAAATCCACTTCCTTTGCGCTGCTATGTTTCAAGTACGCAGTGGACTAAATTCTTTTACCTACAACCGACACTCAACTAATTATCTTTCTGATATAGTATTGGTAAAGCTCTTTTCGACAAGCTGGCCAAAATAGATCCTTTCACGCTCTTTGAAGTGGTACGCGCATCGCTAAAGTTCAGAATCAGACAAAACTCGTGATTTCTCATATAACTTCCATAGATAACATTATAATCACAGTTCATAAGTACACTACTCTTCAATTCATTGCAGTGGTACGGTGGTTTTACCACGTATCATTATACAGGATGTATGTATTTTTCCGTCTTGCAGCGATGATTATTTTAGAGCATTAGCCCTTTCAGGACCTTCTGTTCTCAAAGTGGATACATTCGGCCTGCCTGATCGTGGGCAGAGGAGCTTTCCAGTAACAAGCCCTGTTAACCTTACACTGCCCTGACTCCCGTCCTCAGTTTATATTTACAGGCCGTCGCCTAGAGGTCTGTAAAGTAGTCCCTACCAGCAACAGTGTCGTAAATTGCTGGCACTTCGGACACCCGCTAAATACTGCAGATCTGCGGTGGAATGCCCGTGTCTGCGGTGCCGCAGGATTCAACCGATACATTTTGGAGTCTACTCCCCTCTTCTCAATGCCAATGAATATCATCCTTCTTTTCAGGCTGTTGTCATGTCTATCATAATGAACGAGAAATCCGTTATCTATAGAAGAGATGAAGGCCATTCGCTACTGCTTGTCTCTTCATTCTCTGCCTTATAGAACTCTTTCTCGTGTTCCTTATTGTCAAGTGGCTCGGAGACCTCCAACACCTCGACGGGGTCCTTTGCCAACCAGCCCTCTATACCGTGTCTTCCGGGGTCCATCCCAGTTTCTAATTCTTTTACAGTTTTAATCCTTAACCTCCTACCTCCGTACTCTTTCATACTTATACTTATTCATCTCATCGATAATTTCTCAGTCTACGAGGGGGGGGGGGGGGGGTGGGGGGGTGGGGGGGGGGGGACTCGCAAGCCTACCACCTTTCTTTGCACTGGTCACCTAGCGAAGTTGAATCTATCTTCTTCCTCGGTACTAGTTCTCACCCCCTTTCTAACTCTCACACTGAAGTGGAGGTTCACCCACTCGTGTGTAGTCCCCTCCTCTCTGTTTCCCCCGTTCTACTTCCCTAGTTACCTTCCAACCTTTTTTCTCTGTTCCACAGCAGGGACTCTTCTTGCCACCGCCAGCCACATTCTCCAGGTTCATTCTCCCCACCCTCTCGGACCCTTTTTGATTCCCTCTATAGTCTCCAGATCTCTACTTGCTCTTCTCACCTGTTCCTTGAAATATGGTAGGCATCTTCCTATCATCTGAGACACTTGACTTTTTATCTCCAATTATATTGCGGAGACGAAATCCTCGATGGGCACTGACGCGATCCCTTGTAACCCCTTCTTTTTTCACGACCCTCGCCACCAATCTTTTCCTTTACAACTTTCGATTCATCCTTGCTTAACTTTACCGTTGCCCCCACACGTTGATTTCTCTGAACCCTAATAGCCTTCAGATTTTATCGCTTCTTATTGTTGGCATACCTGTCTTATTTAAAATGGAATATTCGTGGCCTCAGGGGTAATCGGGGAGAGGCTCCAAGTGTTGATCTCCAGTTTTCCCAGTATGTGTCGGGTTACAAGAGCCCAAAATTTCGCTCAGCTTTTATTCTTCCGTTTCGGGCTATGTACTGTTACATTCTTTCTGATCCCTTTCCTGATGAATCATTTAAATGAAAATGCGCTTCTGTGCGCATTGGTTATACCGTAATATCAACAAGTTTCCTGTTGTTTCTTTGCTGCATTGTACTGCCAGCTCGAATTTATTTACACAGGTGGTATACAATTGCTCTCTATATTTTTCTTTTGCCCCTCTCGTGCATTCTGTATCTCGGATATTACGTTTTTTTTGATCGTTTCTGTACCGCCGCCCAACTTCTTGTTAGGTGATTTTAAACGACTCACATCTGTGGGGAAGGGTCCTCGTCAACTGCACATGATTATGCTTGATCTGTTCTTCCAGATTTACTGACAGTGATCACTTTCCTATTTTCTTACATTCTGCTAACGTATTCCGACAGCATCAATATCCCTCGTGGGTAAGTTGCCCACGAGCGAATTGGGACTTTATACTCCTCATCTTTTGTGGGGACCCTCTTTGTCCTCTTATTGTGAACCAGTACACCAGTTTCGACCTTAGTTTTTGACTGTGGCGTCACGTTGATTCCTCAAACCTCAGGGTAGGCATTCTCAGACATGCGTGCCTTGGTGGTCCCGTGCGTGTGCCCCATGCGCACTATTGAAACGTGTGCTGCAGGGGCCCGGTATCGATACATCAGACTTCAGAGCATCTTTGGATTTTAAGCGGGTAAGGGCAGTTGCTTGTCGTGTCATTACGCGACGTAAATGTACATTTTGCAAGACCTTTGTCTACCATTTCCTGTCTTCTCCTATGTGTGCGTTTTGAAAGAAGTTACGGAAGTTCTGTGGCAATCACACTCCCAGACGAGCTCCGTTTTTTGCGGGTTGCTGATGGTAGTGGTAGCGGAATCACTTGAAGTTTGCCTCGGGAAATCGTCGGAACTATCTTGTCCGTGTCTCCCAAGGGCTTCACCTATATCCCTGATTTTGTCAAAGTCTACCAAGGAGCAATTGCCCTTGGATTTCTCCTGATAATGCAATGGAGCCATATAACTTACTTTTCACTCTCCTAGAGCTGGAGGCCATTGCCTTCCGCTTGCAGTAGGGGACCTGAAGATATTCATGTCAGTATGCTTACTACATCTGCATTTACGGCACTTAGTCCTTTTTCGTCTTTTCAATCTTATTTGGGGCCGAGGGGTTCTCCCTCATCAATGGAAAATCTATCACTGTATTACCGTTTCACAAACCACCACACGTCGAGGGCTTGATACCTTCACTAGTGTTCCATGTCTGACCAGTGTAGTCTGCAAGTGACAGAACGATGGTGAGAATAGATGTTGATATGGTTTTTGGAGGACTCACAATAGTCTTTCGCCTATGTCCTTCGCAAGGGCCGCTCTACTTTGGCACCTGTTGCTCCACTTAGATACATATGTGTGAAAATGCCTATTGCTAACAAACACTCCGTCCTAGCAGTCTTTTCTTTTATTTTGAGAAGGCTTATGCCACTACTTGGAGGTATAACATTTTAGCCCAAGCCCCCTCCTTAGGCCTCCGAGGAAATCTACCAATCTTCCTTGTTGCTTTCTTATCCGAGAGACATTTTCTTGTCCATGTTGATGCTTCGTTTTCCCTCAGACTTTGTTCAAGGCCGAAGGAGTCCTACAAGGCTGTGTCCTTAGCACTCCCCTTTTGCTCGTAGCTATAAATGACCTACCTTCCGTTCTTCCATCGCATATTTGGTCGTCACTTTATGTGGATGACTTCGCTTTAGCTTTACTCAGTTGGGGACTGTTGCCTGGTAGCAGCCTCCCTTCAGGATGCGATTGACCGAGTTTTCCCATTGGATCACTTCTCATGGTTTTAAAATTTTTTCCAGTATGAAAACCCATTTCATTACCTTCACTACTTTCCTCTTATCCCAGATATTCCATTTGTATTAACGCGGCTCGCGTATCCCGGGAATGTGTACGGTCAAGTTTCTTGGCATTCTCTTCAATCGCCGGTTGACATGGAACCTCGCATTTCCTCTTTGAAGGCAGCTTTCCATGGTGGGCTAAATTTCCCCCTAAAATTCTTGCACATCGTTCATGGGGAGCAGTTTGCCGAACTCTACCCGTTTGCATTCCACGCTAGTCTTGCCCAAGCTGGATTATGGTGACCAAGTGTATTATGCGGCTTCTACAACTCTTTCTAAGTTGATCCCCTTCATCATAAAGGTCTACGTTTATGCCTTGGGGTCTTTCGTTTCATTCCTGTTGAAAGCCTCTATGCAGAGACGAGAATGTTCCTTCCTAGCTGATTTGTCGTGACGCTCATTGTCTTCGTTACTGTGTCCGCGCTTTATGTCCTTTGTTTCCTCCATGTATAGGTTGGTCTCAGACGTTAGTAGAAGGCCATTGTTCGGCACCTGCCTACTCCACCGTTTTCTGTTTTGTCTTCACTCCGGTCTTCTCTCCAGTTGTCTCCCTTGATGTTCATTTAACTTTTGCCTTTTCCCTTCCCCCTTCGGAAGTTCCGCGGTTCGTGTCTGTTCTCCCTACTTCCGTGCGCCAAAGCTCTCCTGCCTTCGACTGCTTCTCGCTCTCTTTTTTCTCGGTCACTTCCGATCACATGCTCATGCTATCACTGTTTATACAGATGGTTTTAAATCTTCTGACGGTATTGGTGTTTTTGCAGCAGTATCCCTGTGTCGGCGATGTCGAGGTCATTGTTAGTCTCAGCTAGTATTTTTACTGACCAAGTTGCTACATTGCCATCCTCATAGCGCTTCTTTGTATTACATATATGTTGCCTTTGATGTTTGTCATCATTTCAGATTACTTCAGTGCTTTACAAGCCATTAAACAATTTGATTTCCCTACACATGTCCTTCGATTCAACTATGGTTTGCGCCGTTGTGGCTAGCAAAAACAAAGACGTCGTTTCTGTTGGGTCTCGGACACCAGGTGTGTGCATGGTAAATGAACAAGTGGATGCTGCGACACGGTCAGCAGTGCATGATCTTCCGGTTTCCTATAGAGGTATTCCCATTCACAGATTATTTTTCCATTCATTCGGCCATCTTCGCAGCCGTTGGCAATAACGGTGGTCGGGCATGCACCATAAAAAATTGCACACTATTAAACCTTCTTTTAGGTTTTGTGGCCAACTTCTTACTACTGTTGCTGTACTCGGGAGACTGCTCTCTCCGGCTTCCGCATCGGCCACCCACTCGCCTTACCCATGGGTGCTTCATGGGGACGACACCCTAGTCCATCTCTTTGATTTTTGTTGGGTCTCTATTTCGGTTTTCCTTGTCAATTGCCCAGTTTAACAGTGAGCTCGCAGGATTTAACGTCAACGCCGCCGCCCCCGCCTACCACTCTTACTTTCTGCCTTCTTGCCAGACGGTCCTGCCTTTGACGTACAATCACTTTTTTGGACTTTTTGTCAGCAACTGTTTTACTGTATGAACTTTGCCACATAGCCCTTAGCGTCTCTCCAGCCCTTTTACCCTCACCTCTGATCCTCTCTTCTACCTAGCTGATTATAGCTTCAGCACCCATTTTCTGCCCTGCAAAGCACTGTATGACCTTGTCGGTTTAGCTCACTTTCTTTGATTATATTAATAATAATGATAATGTGTTTTTCACATTCTAACATGGACTGAGGATGGCGACCAACAGAATGTAACGGGGTTGCATAAATGGGGAACCGCATCTACTGTTGTTCTTCAAGGATTAGTGTTAGCCTTATTGATATTCATAATTTAAATTAATGTCTTTACGAAGGAATTACAAGTGACATGGTAAATTCATGATGACCAAAAAAATAGATCAAATAATAGATGACGAATTAAACACATGTGCAACATCTGGATTTTTTTATTATTAATACAATCGGGCCGTTCTCCCACCCAAGGCAGGGTGGCTCGCGAAAAGAAAAAATTTATCATTTCACTTCATCACTGTTTCTTGCGAGGAGAGCGCGCTAAACACTACAGTTAAAAATTGCAACATCAACACCTCTCCTTCGAAGAGTGCGATACTGTACTCTCATCTCTAGGACTCGACCTCCAGGCTGCCGGTTTTCATGAATCCCTTTTCTGTAATGTTACCCTGCTCACACTCAAACAGCCACATAAAGTCTAAGAAACCGTTTGTCTCCATTTCGCTCCTATCTAACACGCTCTGCATGCTTCCTGGAAATCCAAGCACACAAACCTCTTTACCCCTCCCTAGAAAGTGTTTGATTCCTAGGCCGACCTTCCCCCGCCTTTGCTCCACTACAGATTATACACTCTCGAGGTCATTTATTTCTTTCTCTCTACATGTCTGAACCACTTCAACAACCCTTCTCAGCCTCTGGATAATTAGTTTTGGTATCCCACACCACTTCCTAATTTCCAAACTACGAATTCTCTAGATTATATTCACACCACACATTGTTCTCAGATATCTCCACTACCTCCAGCCTTCTCCTTGTTGCAACATTCACCACCCATGTTTCACACCCATATAAGAGCGTTGGTATAACTATACTCTCATACATCCCCCTCTTTGCTTCCATAGATATCTTTATTATATAGACGTTTCGCCAACCATTGACTTTATCAATATAATTCAGAAAACCTGAGGAGGAGAAGACGAGATAATCAGTTCCTCAGCCTAGAAGCAGGTGTTCAGTGCCGAAGTCTTGATGCAGAATTAATTAAGAGAATTAATGGCACTTAATACCGACGAAGGGGGGGAAAACCGAAGGGGAAATTCCCAGAAAACAGGCTATCGGTTGAAGGAATGACAGCATCACGAATATCGGACAAGTCAGGAGCATTTCCAGAATGAGACATACGAATGGATTTAAAGGAGCTAATCAGATCAGTGCCAGTGAGAGAACTGCGTGTGAAGTGGCCAAAGGAAAGACCATAACCGAGAAGTTGAGGCTGGATTATTCAGAGAATGTGAAAACAAGAATTAGTGAGGGATAATTTGAATAAGGGCAGTTGGAGAAAGAGGGTGAAGTTTTTTTTTTAAAAAAATTTTAAATAGCGTGAATTTCCGAATTAAGCCAATGTAGGGAAAAATGAGCCGTTGCGTTAAAGGGGGCGAAGAAGGCATTTACCGCCTAAGATTATTAAACGTATGAACTGTTGAAGGGGCGGAAAATCAGAAAGAAAAAACAGAGAAGGAAACGGTTTTTACATCTCTTGGAAGCAAAAAGACAGTTTAAAAGCGGGGACTATAATAATGAAAGTTAAAATATCTGCCAAAAACAAACACAAATTCACAACAAACGAGAGAGAAAAAATGAGACCCCCCAAACGTAATGCCCGGGGATACAAACAATCCCATACCAGGGTTTTTATCTTGAAAAAGGTTTTGGGCCCGACTTAGAAGACTATTACACTGAAATGAAAGGAAAGAGGGTCAAATATTCACAAAAAGGGAGCAGAGGAAGAAGAATATTTAAGGGAATTTAATGGTATGTAGTGATGTTGGGAAGGCATAGAAAACAAAAACCGGGGACGCTTTAAAAAACAGAAAAAATATAGAGGAGGGGGTTGGTTTGATTGCCCATTTGCCTATAGTGTTGAAATTTTTTCCGGAACCTTGACTTGGGTTAAAACAAAATGGGGGTGGAAAGGTTTCGAATTAAAAGCCCTGCCAAGAAAGGGGCCCACTAGAACTCAGTCGTGCCCCTGCATTTAAAAACTTTAAAAAGTAGTGCAGAAATTTTTGTAACGGAAGGGGTTAGAGGAGCGTATATTAAAGAGGTTGCAGCAGTGTGTGGATTTTACATCTCACTATTACACTACTTTTTCCCCACTGCTGTTGCATTTTACTTTACTCCCCTTTTGCCCTAGCCCCCCCACAAAAACTGCCCACTACCAAACTTTCCCCCCTCCTTTATTCTCTCTTTCCCCCCCCTTTCTCTCTATATTCTGACCACTTCTTTTCTCACTTCAGGACTTTCATGTCCGTCAACCAAAATGTCGTCATTACGTCATTACTGGAGTTTCCCACCCCCCAGGGGACTATGCTCTCCTCTTCCGCCAGAAAAAACAGCACCTTTTCCCTGGGCCCAAATTTTCACACCCGGTGCTCTTAATACCTCTTAAAGTTTGAGGGACTATTACCTATCTTTTTTCTTTTTTGTCTTTAGTTATGTCCAGAATCCGATTGAAAAAATACGGATGGCGAAACTCTACATAAACTATCCAGATGTTGCACAGTTTCTAAATTTATCAAAGGTTCCCTTAGGAACATGCCATAGGGGGAAATTTTCTCAAGGCACTGAAAATATTTAGAACTGGAAATTTGTCCCGTTTGTAATTTTTTGTATGAATCTGGCAACCAAAAACCTTTTTTTTCTCTTTACTTATAAGGCCTTACACACACACGTATATTTGTAAAAACAGACGATTAGAGTTTAAATTTCAGAATTTTTTTGGATTTAAAATATCTTTCAATCGATTTTGAGGTTTAAAAATTTCCCAAAATTTTGGGGATAAAATTTTTCCCAAAATTTAAAAAGTCTTTTCGTAACTAAACCCTTTGTTTTCCCTAAGTAAAAGAAAAAAAATGAATTTCCGGGTAATCATCAACAGTCCAAGCGGAGTGTCAATATTTTTGGTTTTACCATTAATAGACAAAATTTTTTTTTTTTTTACTTGTACTTCTGGTACTGATACTTTGAATAGACACATAAATTTTTTTGCCATATTTGAAAATTTAATATTAAAAAATTAGGAACATTCTGGACTTAAGTTTACCATAAAACACCTTTCGGACGTTACTAAAAATTTTTTCTTTTATTGATTAAAAACCCAAAAGTAACTTTTCGTTTCCAGACATTATAACCCTTAACATTTTTTGTCATATTATGTCACCGTTTTTGTGAAATTCTGAAATCGTCTTTGAATGCCACCTTGAGTTTTTTTGATGTACCCAAAAAGGGAAATTTTCAAAATTTTTTAGTTATTTGTTGTGACAACAAATCTTTTAAAATTTAAATAACAGCATTCTAAAATTTTTCAAATTTGACCCCCCAAATTTCCGTTACTATTTAAAGACAAAAGGATCATTTTTGTTTTTAATTTAACGACCCCAAATTTTTATTTTCCTTTTTTTTTTATATTGTATATGACCTGAAAAGGGCTCATAGGGAAAAGCAAAATGACCTTCATTACAATACACAAATAAACCGCTCAGGAACAGAGGAGCTTACGACACGTTTCGGTCCGACTTTGGGCAATTTTTGTGAAGGTCCAATGGACCGAAAAGTCGTCGAAAACTTCCTTTCTATGTGCCGGTTATTTTGTAATTTCCAGTGACGGTATTGTGCCTTTTTTTTTACGTTTAGTTACTATAAAAACATAAAGGCAAAGATACGGTCGAAGCATCTATAACCAAACCATCAGCGCTAATAGAGAGCTTTCTCAATTTTGATCACTTCATAGTTATCCTTTGGTTTAAGTCTTACCCGTGGTCCCCCAGCGACTCCCGGGAAAAGGAGAGACTGCTTAAAAATCCTACAAACCCGGCACGTAGGAAACGAAAGTTTTATTTGTTTGTGTTCCAGGGACCCCCCCCCCCCCCCCAAACCCCCC
>NC_069479.1:28419935-28480642 GCF_026875155.1 Cherax quadricarinatus
GGAAAACAGGAATAAATAAAGGGGATTTAAATAGCGTGCTGAAATTTTCCAGCCAAACAGAACTCGCAGCAATGGTTTCAAGTTAAGAACATAAGAACATAAGAACGAAGGAACACTGCAGAAGGCCTACTGGCCCATGCGAGGCAGGTCCAAGTCTCCTACGGCTTAAGCCAATGCACCCAACCTAGTCAGGTCAGGTCACATTGACTTAAGGGAGGAACACGGCAACCGACCTGTTAGCACAAGCTATCAGGTCTAACTCACACCCACCCACATCTACTCATGTATTTATCCAACCTATTTTTAAAGCTACACAACGTTCTGGCCTCTATAACGGTACTTAGGAGTTTGTTCCACTCATCCACAACTCTATTACCAAACCAGTACTTTCCTATATCCCTCCTGAATCTGAATTTTTCCAACTTAAAACCATTGCTGCGAGTCCTGTCTAGGCTAGATATTTTCAGCACACTATTTACATCCCCTTTATTTATTCCTGTCTTCCACTTATACACCTCAATCATATCCCCCCTAATTCTACGTCTTTCTAGAGAGTGTAGATTTAGGGCCCTCAGTCTATCCTCATACGGAAGGTTTCTGATACATGGGATCATCTTTGTCATCCTCCTTTGTACATTTTCCAGAGAATTTATATCCATTCTGTAATACGGTGACCAAAACTGTGCAGCATAATCTAAATGAGGCCTAACCAAGGATGTATAGAGTTGAAGAACAACCTGAGGACTCCTATTATTTATGCTTCTTGATATGAAGCCAAGGATTCTATTAGCTTTATTGCGAACACTTATGCACTGTTGTCTTGGTTTCAGATTACTGCTAACCAGAACTCCTAAATCTTTTTCGCAATCCGTAATATTAAGATCTACATTATTTAGTTTATATGTGGCATGGTTATTGTCCTGTCCAACATTTAGAACTTTGCATTTGTCTATATTAAACTGCATCTGCCACTTCTCCGACCACTGCATCAGTCTATTCAAATCTTCCTGGAGTGCTCGAATGTCCTCGTCAGAATGAATTCGACGGCCTATTTTGGTGTCATCGGCAAACTTGCCGATGTCGCTCTTTATGCCCTCATCTATGTCGTTTATGTAGATTGTGAACAGCAGGGGGCCCAACACTGACCCCTGTGGAACACCGCTCGTGACGCTTCCCCACTCTGATTTCTCCCCATTTATGCAAACTCTCTGCTGCCTATTTGTCAACCATGCCTCTATCCAGGAAAAAATTTCTCCTCCTATTCCATGTGCTTTAATTTTCCTCAATAGTCTCTGATGTGGGACCCTGTCAAAAGCCTTACTGAAGTCCATATACACAATATCATATTCATTACCATGATCTACCTCCTCAAATACCTTAGTGGGCCTGACTAGCTTTTGCTGCTGGGTCTGGTGCCGTGCTCCTTCCTTGAGTGGAGGTGACCCGACTGGGTGGGTTATTGGGCTAATCCGGGGGTGGGATGACATGGACCTGCTCTGCATGGGTCAGTAGGCCTGTTGCAGTGCTCCTTCTTTCTTATGTTCTTATGTAATTCTGTAGTGGAGGGAAGGCGGGCTAAGGGTCGGCCGAGGAAAGGTTTGGAGTAGGGAGGTGAAGGAGGTTTTGTGTGCGAGGGGCTTGGACTTCCAGAAAGCATGCGTGAGCGTATTTGATAGGAATGGAGACAAATGGTTTTTAATAATTGACGTGCTGTTGGAGTGTGAGCAAAGTAACATTTACGAAGGGATTCAAGGAAACCGGCAGGCCGGACTTGAGTCCTGGAGATGGGAAGTACAGTGCCTGCACTCTGAAGTAGGGGTGTTAATGTTGCAGTTTTATAACTGTAGTGTAAAGCACCGCTCTGGCAAGACAGTGATGGAGTGAATGATGAAAGTTATTCTTTTACGGGCCACCCTGCCTTGGTGGGAATAGGCCGATGTTTATATATATATATATATATATATATATATATATATATATATATATATATATATATATATATATTATATATATATTGTATGTGTGTGTACTCACCTATTTTCAATCACCTATTTGTGGTTGCAGGACTCGATACTCAGCTCCTTGTCCGGCATCTTCACTGATCGCTACTAGGTCCTCTCTCTCCTTGCTCCACGAGCTTTATCATACCTCGTCTTAAAGCTATGTATGCTGCCTGCTTCCACTTCATCACTTGCTAAACTTTTCCATTTGCTGACAGCTCTATGACTAAAGAAATACTTCCTAACATCCCTTTGACTCATCTGAGTGTTCAGCTTCCAATTGTGGCCCCTTGTTTCTGTGCTCCCTCTCTGGAGCATCCTGTCTCTGTCCACCTTATCTATTCCACTCAGTATTTTGTACGTCGAATCATGTCTCTCCTAACCCTCCTGTCCTCAAGTGTCGTCAGGCCGATTTCCCTTAACCTTTCTTCGTAGGACATTCTCCTTACCTCTGGAACTATTCTTGATGTAAACCTTTGCACTTTCTCTAATTTCTTGACATGTGTCTGTGTTTGTGTGTGTGTCAGAATTCACGACACTGTAACCACTGAGCCTCAATCCTACAAATATGACTCAGTGGTTAGAACGTCGTGAAGTTTTACTTGCTTCACATGAGGCAGGCTAAAATAAAACGGGTTCGATTCCCGACCAGCCGCAGTTTATAGGTAAAATTGGTCAATCAGCAAGAATTCATTTAAAATTAAAGATATATTTTTTTATTTATGTTAATGTAAAAATTATTAATTTTGTACCAAAACAACCTTAGAAAACTTGTATAACCTTATTATAACGAGCGCAATTTAATTTAGCCTAATCCAACTAAATACATTTTAGATAAATTTACAATTATTTCATAATAAACGCAATGAAAAATGTTTTTTTTTTTTTTTTTTTTTCGTTAGGTTTAAAATATATTTTGCGGTATTTCATACACAAATTTTCTCTTGCCTTATTCAGCAAGAAAAGCGTTGGTATTTAAGCCAAAATAGCACATTTTACCTATTCGGTACGACATTAATTATTTATATATATATTATATATATAATATATTATATATATATATATATATATATATATATATATATATTATATTATATATATTATATTATATATATATATATATATATATATACTGAGGTAGCACCTCACTGGGATACTCGTGCAACTAATGTGTCATTTTCTAGCGGCAACGTATCGCTCTAGAGGAACTTTATCAAGCCAGTACAAAGATTACAAGGTCTTAGTAAAGGCTCGACAAAGTTCTTGCAGAGCGAAACATTTCTGCAATTAAATGTCACATTTAATGCACATGTTTATGTCGTATTACCTATCATATTGTTTGTAATCCTACCATTTTTATTACTAAACATTCTTTACTATGATTAATCTGTCGCAACATTGCTCGTTCAGAATCTGTCATTTAATAATGAAATGTGCATCGCTGAATAAAATATAACAAAAATTGGTATAATAAAAAATAATTAAAATGCAATATGAAAAGGATTCAATTGCAGAATACACGAATAATTTTTTTTAAGTACTATTAGTAAAAACGATTTATTTTTAACGTCATCTTTAGACCGCTAAAAATGTATGTTATTCTAAAATTACTTCAATTTTTTATTATTAACACATCGGCCGTCTCCCACCAAGGCAAGGTGACCCGAAAAAGTAAAACTTTGATCATTCACTCTATCACTGTCTTGCCAGAAGCATGCTTACACTACAGTTATAAAACTGCAACATTAACACCCGCTCCCATCTCCAGGACTCAAGTCCGGCCTGCCGGACACAATAACCTTGACAACACAGCCTGGAAGCTGCAGACATTCCCTGGAACACAATAACCTTGACAACACAGCCTGGAAGCTGCAGACATTCCCTGGAACACAATAACCTTGACAACACAGCCTGGAAGCTGCAGACATTCCTGGAACACAATAACCTTGACAACACAGCCTGGAAGCTGCAGACATTCCTGGAACACAATAACCTTGACAACACAGCCTGGAAGCTGCAGACATTCCCTGGAACACAATAACCTTGACAACACAGCCTGGAAGCTGCAGACATTCCCTGGAACACAATAACCTTGACAACACAGCCTGGAAGCTGCAGACATTCCCTGGAACACAATAACCTTGACAACACAGCCTGGAAGCTGCAGACATTCCCTGGAACACAATAACCTTGACAACACAGCCTGGAAGCTGCAGACATTCCCTGGAACACAATAACCTTGACAACACACCTGGAAGCTGCAGACATTCCCTGGAACACAATAACCTTGACAACACAGCCTGGAAGCTGCAGACATTCCCTGGAACACAATAACTTGACAACACAGCCTGGAAGCTGCAGACATTCCCTGGAACACAATAACCTTGACAACACAGCCTGGAAGCTGCAGACATTCCTGGAACACAATAACCTTGACAACACAGCCTGGAAGCTGCAGACATTCCCTGGAACACAATAACTTGACAACACAGCCTGGAAGCTGCAGACATTCCCTGGAACACAATAACCTTGACAACACAGCCTGGAAGCTGCAGACATTCCTGGAACACAATAACCTTGACAACACAGCCTGGAAGCTGCAGACATTCCTGGAAACACAATAACCTTGACAACACAGCCTGGAAGCTGCAGACATTCCCTGGAACACAATAACCTTGACAACACAGCCTGGAAGCTGCAGACATTCCCTGGAACACAATAACCTTGACAAACACAGCCTGGAAGCTGCAGACATTCCCTGGAACACAATAACCTTGACAACACAGCCTGGAAGCTGCAGACATTCCCTGGAACACAATAACCTTGACAACACAGCTGGAAGCTGCAGACATTCCCTGGAACACAATAACCTTGACAACACAGCCTGGAAGCTGCAGACATTCCCTGGAACACAATAACCTTGACAACACAGCCTGGAAGCATGCAGACATTCCCTGGAACACAATAACCTTGACAACACAGCTGGAAGCTGCAGACATTCCCTGGAACACAATAACCTTGACAACACAGCCTGGAAGCTGCAACATTCCCTGGAACACAATAACCTTGACAACACAGCCTGGAAGCTGCAGACATTCCCTGGAACACAATAACCTTGACAACACAGCCTGGAAGCTGCAGACATTCCCTGGAACACAATAACCTTGACAACACAGCCTGGAGCTGCAGACATTCCTGGAACACAGTAACCTTGACAACACAGCCTGGAAGCTGCAGACATTCCCTGGAACACAGATAACCTTGACAACACAGCCTGGAAGCTGCAGACAGTTCCCTGGAACACATAACCTTGACACACGCCTGGAAGTGCAGACATTCCCTGGAACACAATAACTGACAACACACCTGAAGCTGCAGACATTCCTGGAACACAATAACCTTGACAACACAGCCTGTAAGCTGCAGAATTCCTGGACACAATAACCTTGACAACAGCCTGAACTGCAGCATTCCTGGAACACAATAACCTTGACAACACAGCCTGGAAGCATGCAGACTTACCCTGGAACACAATAACTAAATGAAACTTCGTTTTAAGCCGGTTTGTAGACATTATAAGAGTCTACATCCATTACGATCAGGGATCGCTTTGTGACCACTCAGGTAGACTATCAACCAAGATCAACTAGAAGTGATCAAAACTTGAGAAAGCTCTCTATTAGCGCATGATGGTTTAGGTTTAGTGCTTCGAACGAATCATTTTGCCTTTATGTATATTTAATAGTAACTATAACGTAACAAAAGAAAAGGCCAATACCGTCACTGGAACATTACAAAATAACCGGCACATAGAAAGGAAGCTTACGACGACGTTTCGTCCGATCGACCTTCACACAAATTTCCAAGTCGGACCGAAACGTCTCTAAGACCTTTTTCCAGAGCGGTTTATTTGTGTACTTGTAACTAAGGTCATTTTGCGTTTCCTGAACTTCAGACTCATATAACAATAAAAAATTAAAGTATACTAAGAAATGTCGTTGAATTAAAACAACATAGATCGGATGTCATTTAAGATATGATCTACAGGAATTTTGGATCAAATCTGAAATATTTTAGAATGACTGACTTAATTAAATGATTTTGTTCACAAAAATAGTCGGAAAATGACAATTCTCTTGGTACATCAAAACAACACAAGTGGCATGCAATTGACGATTTCAGAATTTCACAAACAGGCTGCTTAATATGACAAAAATATTAAGTAGATGAAAAATGCTGAACGAATTCGTTTGTTTTATTTCAATAGCAAGAAAATTTATGTTCGTAAGGTTAGTTAATTTAAACCAATGATTCCAAAATTTTAAATATTAATTTAAAAACAAAAATTTTCTTAATTGAAGTAAGAAAAATAAAAAAAAAATTTGAAAAAATGGAAATTAAATAGTTGACCCCCAGCTTAGGGTTTAATTACCCGAAATAAATTTTTAATTTTTATTTGGAACAAAGGTTAATTTAAAATTTTTAAATTTTTGGGGAAAATTTTTTGGGATTTTTAAACCAAAACGAGAAAGTTTTTTTAAACCAAAAAAAAAATTTAATTAAACTCGAATGTTCTGTTAAAAAACGGTGGGTTTTCTGAACCTTTTTAAAAAAGAAAAAATGGGCTTGGTTCCAGGGGGCATGAGCCCGTTAAAACGAAAAAAACCCTTTATATATTTTGTTAGGAAAACCCAGGATTTTTTTTAAGGAATTTAAAAAGCACCTGGCCCCCGGGTTTTTTTGTAAGTTCGCCCTCCAAGTTTTTTAAAGGTTTTTTAAAAAATTTTTGGGCCCCCGAAAAATGAAAAAGATGAAATTTTTCTTCAGCCAAATGGGTTTTTAACCCGTGGGGTTAAATTTACCAAGGCAAGGGTTGCTTTTTTTAGGGGAAAAGGGGGTGTATTTGGTTGGGGAAATTCCTTTTCGTAAAGACAATTTTTTTGTTATATCAATCCAAAAAAAAGAAACGGGGTTTTGAAAACCCCGGGGGGGAGGGGGAAAAAAGTTTAATGGAAAAATTTAATATAAATTTTTTAAAAGGCAAAACAAAAGGGGTGAAAAAAAAAATAACACATTAAAAAGTTGAAAGGTGTTAACCCCCTAACCCAAACTCAAACCCTTACCCCTCTTTTTAACTTACTCTCAAAAATTAATGGGGGCCGATCCCCGGGGTTTTTGTCCCTTTAGGGCCGGTTTTAAAAAAACCCCCCCCCTTTAAAAAACCTCAACAACCTTCCTCAGACCTCTGGACAACAGTTTTGGTAATCCCGCACCTCCTCCTAACTTCCAAACTACGAATTCTCTGCATTATATTCACACCACACATTGCCCTCAGACATGACATCTCCACTGCCTCCAGCCTTCTCCTCGCTGCAACATTCATCACCCATGCTTCACACCCATATAAGAGCGTTGGTAAAACTATACTCTCATACATTCCCTCTTTGCCTCCAAGGACAAAGTTCTCTGTCTCCACAGACTCCTAAGTGCACCACTCACTCTTTTTCCCTCATCAATTCTATGATTCACCTCATCTTTCATAGACCCATCCGCTGACACGTCCACTCCCAAATATCTGAATACGTTCACCTCCTCCATACTCTCTCCCTCCAATCTGATATTCAATCTTTCATCACCTAATCTTTTTGTTATCCTCATAACACTCTTTCCTGTATTCACCTTTAATTTTCTTCTTTTGCACACCCTACCAAATTCATCCACCAATCTCTGCAGCTTCTCTTCAGAATCTCCCAAGAGCACAGTGTCATCAGCAAAGAGCAGTTGTGACAACTCCCACCCTGTGTGTGATTCTTTATCTTTTAACTCCACGCCTCTTGCCAAGACCCTCGCATTTACTTCTCTTACAACCCATCTATAAATATATTAAACAACCACGGTGACATCACACATCCTTGTCTAAGGCCTACTTTTACTGGGAAAAAATTTCCCTCTTTTCTACATACTCTAACTTGAGCCTCACTATCCTCGTAAAAACTCTTCACTGCTTTCAGTAACCTACCTCCTACACCATACACTTGCAACATCTGCCACATTGCCCCCCTATCCACCCTGTCATACGCCTTTTCCAAATCCATAAATGCCACAAAGACCTCTTTAGCCTTATCTAAATACTGTTCACTTATATGTTTCACTGTAAACACCTGGTCCACACACCCCCTACCTTTCCTAAAGCCTCCTTGTTCATCTGCTATCCTATTCTCCGTCTTACTCTTAATTCTTTCAATTATAACTCTACCATACACTTTACCAGGTACACTCAACAGACTTATCCCCCTATAATTTTTGCACTCTCTTTTATCCCCTTTGCCTTTATACAAAGGAACTATGCATGCTCTCTGCCAATCCCTAGGTACCTTACCCTCTTCCATACATTTATTAAATAATTGCACCAACCACTCCAAAACTATATCCCCACCTGCTTCTAACATTTCTATCTTTATCCCATCAATCCCGGCTGCCTTACCCCCTTTCATTTTACCTACTGCCTCACGAACTTCCCCCACACTCACAACTGGCTCTTCCTCACTCCTACAAGATGTTATTCCTCCTTGCCCTATACACGAAATCACAGCTTCCCTATCTTCATCAACATTTAACAATTCCTCAAAATATTCCCTCCATCTTCCCAATACCTCTAACTCTCCATTTAATAACTCTCCTCTCCTATTTTTAACTGACAAATCCATTTGTTCTCTAGGCTTCCTTAACTTGTTAATCTCACTCCAAAACTTTTCTTATTTTCAACAAAATTTGTTGATAACAGCTCACCCACTCTCTCATTTGCTCTCTTTTTACATTGCTTCACCACTCTCTTAACCTCTCTCTTTTTCTCCATATACTCTTCCCTCCTTGCATCACTTGTACTTTGTAAAAACTTCTCATATGCTAACTTTTTCTCCCTTACTACTCTCTTTACATCATCATTCCACCAATCGCTCCTCTTCCCTCCTGCACCCACTTTCCTGTAACCACAAACTTCTGCTGAACACTCTAACACTACATTTTTAAACCTACCCCATTCCTCTTCGACCCCATTGCCTATGCTCTCATTAGCCCATCTATCCTCCAATAGCTGTTTATATCTTACCCTAACTGCCTCCTCTTTTAGTTTATAAACCTTCACCTCTCTCTTCCCTGATGCTTCTATTCTCCTTGTATCCCATCTACCTTTTACTCTCAGTGTAGCTACAACTAGAAAGTGATCTGATATATCTGTGGCCCCTCGATAAACATGTACATCCTGAAGTCTACTCAACAGTCTTTTATCTACTAATACATAATCCAACAAACTACTGTCATTTCGCCCTACATCATATCGTGTATACTTATTTACCCTCTTTTTCTTTAAAAGGGTTTTTTTAAACTAATAAAAATTTTCAATTCTTTTTAAAAAATCAAAACAAAAATGGCTTAAAGAAGTTTCAGTTTTCAAAAAACAGGTGCAAAAAGAAAAAAAATTAGTAAAAATTTAATTTAAAGGTCGTTGGTTTTTAATGAAAAAAAGAAGAAAATTTATTTTAACCCCCCAAAAGGCAAATGGTAAAAAAAACCAGATTTTTAATTTTTTTAAATTTTAAATTAAATTTTAAAAAAATTTATTTCATTCAAATATTAAAAACCCAAAAAAATCCAAAAAAAAAAAATTGTCTTTTAAAATTTGGGAAAAACCTTAAAAAGGAATAGTTTGGGATTTTTTATGCCCGGGAAAACTTTTAAATTTTTAATCATTGGGCAAAAATTTTAAGTTACAAAAATTTTTAAAAATTTGGGGGTTTTTTTTCCCCCAAATTGAGTTTTAAACCCTCAAATAAATTAAAAATTTTTTAAATCAAAAACTTCTGAATTTTCAACCTTTGTTTACAAAAAAGGGTTTTCAAGGCCTATAAGAAAAAAAATAAAAGGATTGGGTCCAGGTTTAAAATGGTAAAAAGAAAAACCCCGGGCAAAATTCGGACAAACAAAACGTCCCTTTTGGGAAAAATTTTAAGTGGCATGTTTTTGGAACCTCGAAAAATTTTAGACACGGTGAACTTGGATCACTGAATTTTCCCCACGAATTTTTAAAAGGGATTTGGGAATAACAGAAAAGTAAATAGAAAAGATAGGAATAGTTAGTTGAGGGTTTAAGGCAGGGGGCAAGTTTGGAAAGGGAAAAGGCCGCTTTTAATGGGGAAGAGGGAGAATCCCTTGGGGGAACTCCAAAAACAAAATACATTTTTTCTTTCTGGCCATAAAAGAAAATGAAGGAAAAAAGAAATGCAGTTTTGGGGAAAAGGGGGGGGAAAAAGGGAAATTTAAATTTGGTTAACTTTTTAGGGAAATTTTAAAAAAAGGGGAGAATGTAAAAAACAACCGTTAAAATTTAGTGTTTATATTCCCAAAAATTTTAAAAACCCACACACACTTTTAAAAAAACATTTCGTTACAAACTTTTGCTCTTTTTAAAATTAAAATCCCCTCATTTAGGGGCCCTATTAAAATTTTTCCCAATCAAAACCTTTCCCCCCCCTTTTTTGTTAACCATAATGTCAAAGGTACCCAGGAAATAATTCAACACATGATGGCAGTGTCAATAACCAACCCCGTCACTCTATATTTGTCTGTCTTATTTTAAAGCGTCCCAAGGTTTTTGTTTCTATGCCTTCCACCAACATCACTACTACTACCATTACATCTACTGCCGTTAACTATTCCTTCTTCCTCTGCTCCTTCTTGTGAATATTCTGACCCTCTTTCCTTCTCATTTCAGTGTAACTAGTCAATAATCTAAGTCGGACCGAAACATCACTATTTTCAAGCCATACCACGTGGTATGGTATTGTTTGTAGTCGTGTCATTACGATTTGGTGAGTCATCATTATTTTCTCTCTCGTTAGTGTGTGATATTTGTGTATTGTTTCTGGCAAGATATTTTAACTTTCATTCATTATAGTCCCCGCATTAAGCTGCTCTTATTGCTTCCAAGAGATGTAAGAACCAGTTTCACTATCTCTGTTTTGCTTTCTAGATTTTCCAGCCTCTTCAACAGTTCATACGTTGAACTAAATCTTAGGCTGGTAATGCCTTCTTCGCCCCTTGTAAGCGACAACGTGCTCATTTTTCCATATCATTGGCACTCCTCGCCTGAATTCGGAAATTCACGCTATTAAATTTGTAAAAAAATAATCTTCACCCTCTTATCTCCAACTGCCCTTATTCAAATTATCCCTCACTAATTCTTGTTTCACATTCTCTGAATATCAGCCTCAACTTCTCGGTTATGGTCTTTCCTTTGCCACTTCACCCAGTTCTCTCACTGGCACTGATCTGATTAGCTCCTTTAAATCCATTCGTATGTCTCATTCTGGAAATGCTCCTGACTTGTCCGATATTCGTGATGCTGTCATTCCTTCAACCGATAGCCTGTTTTCTGGGAATTCCCTCGTTTCTCGTCGGTATTAAGTTGCCATTAATTCTCTTAATTAATTCTGCATCAAGACTTCGGCACTGAACACCTGCTTCTAGGCTGAGGAACTGATTATCTCGTCTTCTCCTCCTCAGGTTTTCTGAATTATATTGATAAAGTCAATGGTTGGCGAAACGTCTACATAATAAAGATATCTATGGAAGCAAAGAGGGGGATGTATGAGAGTATAGTTATACCAACGCTCTTATATGGGTGTGAAACATGGGTGGTGAATGTTGCAACAAGGAGAAGGCTGGAGGTAGTGGAGATATCTGAGAACAATGTGTGGTGTGAATATAATCTTGAGAATTCGTAGTTTGGAAATTAGGATGTGGTGTGGGATACCAAAACTATTATCCAGAGGGCTGAGGAAGGGTTGTTGAAGTGGTTCAGACATGTAGAGAGGAAAGAAATAAAATGACCTCGAGAGTGTATAAATCTGTAGTGGAGCAAAGGCGGGGTAGGGGTCGGCCTAGGAATCAAACCTTTCCTAGGGAGGGGGTAAAGGAGGTTTTGTGTGCTTGGATTTCCAGGAAGCATGCATGAGCGTGTTAGATAGGAGCGAATGGAGACAAACGGTTTTTAGGACTTGATGTGCTGTTTGAGTGTGAGCAGGGTAACATTACAGAAGGGATTCATGAAAACCGGCAGCCTGGAGTCGAGTCCTAGAGATGAGAGTACAGTATCTGCACTCTGAAGGAGAGGTGTTGATGTTGCAATTTTTTAACTGTAGTGTTAGCGCGCCTCTCGCAAGACAGTGATGAAGTGAATGATGAAAGTTTTTTCTTTTTCGAGCCACCCTGCCTTGGTGGGAGACGGCCGATGTATTAATAATAAAAAAATCCAGATGTTGCACATGTGTTTAATTCGTCATCTATTATTTGATCTATTTTTTTGTCATCAGTGAATTTACTCATGTCACTTGTAATTCCTTCGTAAAGACATTAATTTAAATTATGAATATCAATAAGGCTAACACTAATCCTTGAGGAACAACAGTAGATGCTGGTTCCCCATTTATGCAACCCCGTTACATTCTGTTGGTCAGCCATGCCTCAGTCCATGTTAGAATGTGGAAAAACACATTATCATTATTATTATTATAATCAAAGAAAGTGCTAAACCGACAAGGGTCATACAGTGCTGCAGGGCAGAAAATGGTGCTGAAGCTATAAACAGCTAGGTAGAGAGAGGATCAGAGGTGAGGGGAGAAAAGGGCTGGAGGAGACGCTAAGGGCTATGTGGCAAAGTTCATACAGTAAAACAGTTGCTGACAAAAAGTCAAAAAGTGATTGTACGTCAAAGGCAGGACCGTCTGCAAGAAGGGCAGAAAAGTAAGAGTGGTAGGGCGGCGGCGGCGTTGGACGTAAATCCTGCGAGCTCACTGTTAAACTGGGCAATTGACAAGTGAAGAACCGAAATAGAGACCCAACAAAAATCACAGAGAGGACTAGGGTGTCGTTCCATGAAGCACCCATGGGTAAGGCGAGTGTGGCCGATGCGGAGCCGGGAGAGAGCAGTCTCCCGAGTACAGCAACAGTAGTAAGAAGTTGGCCACAAACCTAAAAGAGGTTTAATAGTGTGCAATTTTTTATGGTGCATGCCCGACCACCGTTATTGCCAACGGCTGCGAAGATGGGCCGAGATGACTGGAAAATAATCTGTGAATGGAATACCTCTATAGGAAACCGGAAGATCATGCACTGCTGACCGTGTAGCAGCATCCACTTGTTCATTACCATGCACATCACTGTGTCCGAGACCCAACAGAAAACGACGTCTTTGTTTTTGCTAGCCACACGGCGCAACCATAGTTGAATACGAAGGACTAATGTGTGAGGGAAATCAAATTGTTTAATGGCTTGTAAAGCACTGAAGGAATCTGAAATGATGACAAACATCAAAGGCAACATATATGTAATACAAAGAAGCGCTATGAGGATGGCATGCAACTTGGCAGTAAAAATACTAGCTGAGACTAACAAATGACCTCGGACATCGCCAGGGAATACTGCTGCAAACCCAATACCGTCAGAAGATTTAGAACCATCTGTATAAACAGTGATAGCATGAGCATGTGATCGGAAGTGACCGAGAGAAAGAGAGCGAGAAGCAGTCGAAGGCAGGAGAGCTTTGGAGCACGGAAGTAGGGGAGAACAGACACGAACCGTCGGAACTTCCGAAGGGGGAAGGGAAAAGGCAAAAGTTAAATGAACATACAAGGGAGACAACTGGAGAGAAGACCGGAGTGAAGACGAACAGAAAACGGTCGGAGTAGGCAGGGGTGCCGAACAATGGCCTTCTACTAACGTCTGAGACCAACCTATACATGGAGGAAACAAAGGACATGAGCGCGGACACAGTAACGAAGACAATGAGCGTCACGACGATCAGCTAGGAAGGAACATTCGTCTCTGCATAGAGGCTTTCAACAGGGAATGAACGAAAGACACCAAGGCATAAACGTAGACCTTTATGATGAAGGGGATCTAACTTAGAAAGAGTTGTAGAAGCCGCATAATACACTTGGTCACCATAATCCAGCTTGGGCAAGACTAGCGTGGAATGCAAACGGAGTAGAGTTCGGCGATCTGCTCCCCATGAACGATGTGCAAGAATTTTAGGGAGATTCAGCCGACCATGGAAAGCTGCCTTCAAAGAGGAAATGCGAGGTTTCCATGTCAACCGGCGATTGAAGAGAATGCCAAGAAACATGACCGTATCACATTCTGGGATACGCGAGCCGCGTAAATACAATGGAATATCTGGGATAAGAGGACGTCTAGTGAAGGTAATGAAATGGGTTTTCATACTGGAAAATTTAAAGCCATGAGAAGTGATCCAATGGGAAACTCGGTCAATCGCATCCTGAAGGGAGGCTGCTACCAGGCAACAGTCAGCAACTGAGTAAGCTAAAGCGAAGTCATCCACATAAAGTGATGACCAAATATGCGATGGAAGACCGGAAGGTAGGTCATTTATAGCTACGAGCAAAAGGGGAGTGCTAAGGACACAGCCTTGTAGGACTCCTTCGGCTTGAACAAAGTCTGAGGAAAGCGAAGCATCAACATGGACAAGAAAATGTCTCTCGGATAAGAAAGCAGCAAGGAAGATTGGTAGATTTCCTCGGAGGCCTAAGGAGGGGGCTTGGGCTAAAATGTTATACCTCCAAGTAGTGACATAAGCCTTCTCAAAATAAAAGAAAAGACTGCTAGGACGGAGTGTTTGTTAGCAAAGGCATTTCACACATATGTATCTAAGTGGAGCAACAGGTCCAAAGTAGAGCGGCCCTTGCGAAGGACATAGGCGAAAGACTATTGTGAGTCTCCAATAACCATATCAGACATCTATTCACCAATCGTTCTGTCACTTTGCAGACTACACTGGTCAGAGCAATGGAACACTAGTGAGAGGTATCAAGCCCCGACGTGTGTGGTTTGTGAAACGGTAATACAGTGATAGATTTCCATTGATGAGGGAGAACCCCTCGCACCCAAATAAGATTGAAAAGACGAAAAAGGACTAAGTGCCGTAAAATGCAGATGTAGTAGCATACTGACATGAATATCTTCAGGTCCTACTGCAAGCGGAAGGCATGGCCTCCAGCTCTAGGAGAGTGAAAAGTAAGTTATATGGCTCCATTGCATTACAGGAGAAATCCAAGGGCAATTGCTCCTTGGTAGACTTTGACAAAAAATCAGGGATAAAGGTGAAGCCCTTGGGAGACACGGACAAGATAGTTCCCGATTTCCGAGGCAACTTCAAGAGATTCCGCAACACTACCATCAGCAACCCGCAAAAACGGGAGCTGCGTCTGGAGTGTGATTGCCACAGAACTTCCGTACCTTCTTTCAAAACGCACACATAGGAGAAGACGAGGAAATGGTAGACAAGAAGTCTTGCCAAAATGTACATTTAGCGTCGCGTATGACACGACAAGCAACTGCCCTTACCCGCTTAAAATCCAAAAGATGATCTGAAGTCTGATGTATCGATAACGGCCCCATGCAGCACGTTTCAAATACTGCATGGGCACACGCAAGGGACCACCAAGGCACGCATGTCTGAGAATGCCTCCCTGAGGTTTGAGGAATCGAACGTGACGCCACAGTCAAAACTAAGGTCGAAAACTGGTGTACTGGTTCATCAATAGAGGACGAAAGAGGGTCCCCACAAAAGATGAGAGTATAAGTCCCAATTCGCTCGTGCAACTTACCAACGAGGGATATGAGGCTGTCGGGAATACGTAGCAGAAGTAAGAAGAATAGGAAAGTGATCACTGTCGAGTAAATCTGGAAGAACAGATCAAGCATAATCATGTGCAGTTGACGAGGACCCTCCCCACAGATGGTGAGCGTTAAAATCACCTAACAAGAAGTTGGGCGGCGGTACAGAAACGATCAAAAAACGTAATATCCGAGATACAGAATGCACGAGAGGGGCAAAGATATAGAGAGCAAATTGTATACCACCTGTGTAAATAAATTCGAGCTGCAGTACAATGCAGCAGAGAACGAACAGAAACTTGTTGATACGGTATACCAATGCGCACAAGAAGCGCATTTTCATTAAATGATTCATCAGGAAAGGGATCAGAAGAATGTAACAGTACATAGCCCGAAACGGAACGAATAACAGCTGAACGAATTTTGGGCTCTTGTAACCCGACACATACTGGGGAAAACTGGGAGAGCAACACTTGGAGCTCTCCCCGATTACCCCTGAGGCCACGAATATTCCATTGTAAATAAGACAGGTATGCCAACAATAAGAAGCGATAAAATCTGAAGGCTATTAGGGTCAGAGAAATCAACGTGTGGGGGCAACGGTAAGAGTTTAAGCAAGGAAGAATCAGAATGTTGTAAAGGAAAAGATTGGTGCGAGGGTCGTGAAAAAAGAAGGGGTACAAGGAGTCGCGTCAGTGCCCATCGAGGATTTCGTCTCCGCAATATAATTGGAGATAAAGTCAAGTGTCTCAGATGATAAGGAAGATGCCTACCATTATTTCAAGGACAGGTGAGGAAGAGCAAGTAGAGATCTGGGAGACTATAGAGGGAATCAAAAAGGTCCGAGAGGGTGGGGAGAATGAACCTGGAGAGATGTGCTGGCGGTGGCAGAAGAGTCCTGCTGTGGAACAGGAGAGAAAGAAGGTTGGAAGGTAACTAGGGAAGTAGACTGGGGGAAACAGGAGAGGAGGGGACTACACGAGTGGGGTGAACCTCCACCTTCGTGTGAGAGTTAGAAAGGGGGTGAGAACTAGGTACCGAGGAAGAAGATAGATTCAACTTCGCAGGTGACAGGTGCAAAGAAGGTGTAGGCTTGCGAGGTCTCGTAGACTGAGAAATTATCGAGTGAGATGATGAAGTAGAAGTAGGAAGAGGTACGGAGGTAGGAGGTTCAGAGGATAAAACTGAAAAAGAATTAGAAACTGGGATGACCCCGGAAGACACGGTAGTAGAGGAGCTGGTAGGCAGAAGGACCGTCGAGGTTGGAGGTCTCCGAGCCACTTGACAATAAGGAACACGAGAAAGATTTCTTTGAAGGCAGAGATGAGAGACAGCAGTAGCATAAGGCCTTCAGTCTCTTTGAGATAACGGATTTCTCGTTCATTATGATAGACATGACAACAGCCTGAAAAAGAAGGATGAGATTCATTGCAATTGAGAAAGAGGGGAGAAGACTCCAAAATGTATCGGTGTGATCTGCGGCACCGCAGACCGGGCATTCCACCGCAGATCTGCAGTATTTAGCGGGGTGTCCGAAGTGCCAGCAATTACGACACTGTTGGCTGGTAGGGACTACTTTACAGACCTCTAGGCGACGGCCTGTAATATAAACTGAGGACGGGAGTCCAGGGCAGTGTAAGGTTAACTAGGCTATGTTACTGGGAAAGCTCCTCTGCCCACGATCAGGCAGGACGTATGTATCCACTTTGAGAACAGGAAGGTCCTGAAGGGCTAATTGCTCTAAAATATCATCGCTGCAAGACGGAAAATCACTCTGTATAATGATACGTGGTAAAACCACCGTACCACTGCAAGAATTGAGAGTAGTGTACTTATGAACTGTGATTAGAATGTTATCTATGGAAGTTATATGGGAGAAATCACGAGTTTGTTCTGAATTCTGAACTTTAGCGATGCGCGTACCACTTCAAAGAGCGTGAAAGGATATATTTTGGCCAGCTTGTCGTAAAAGAGCTTTACCAATACTATGATCAGAAAGATAATTAGTTAATGTCGGTTGTAGGGAAAAGAATTTAGTCCACTGCGTACTTGAAACATAGCGCGCAAAGGAAGTGGATTTCACGTAGGTCGTTTTGGGCAGACATCGAAGAACCGTTGTAAGTAGGTGGTCTGTAACGTTTAGTAGTAGTACCGTGGGTGGTCCGACCTGAGGGAGGTGGGCGATCCAAAACCCATCTCACTATATTCGGGGAAGCCGGACCATTGTTAAAGGCATGCTAGAGGTAGAGACATTAGCAGAAACGGGTGGTGCCTCAGCACCTGGAGCAGGTGACGAAACGTCACCTGCTCCAGGTCCACTAACTAAGGTCCAAAAACGAAGCCGGGTCAGAACAGGATTTGGGAACAAGAAAGGGGTCTGAGAGGAGGAGGGTTATCATAGAACGAAACTCCATGACAGTGGTACTTCTTTCTTGTTATCTTAAAGAAAAAAAAAGGAAGAAGGAAAGAAAGAAACGAGGGACAGTCACTAGAAAGCATGGAAGGGCTGCAAGTTCTTCCCCTCATCCGAGAGGGTCTCCAGCCCACGAGTAGTGCAGATGCAGCGTGGAACCCGTGCCATTCCCTACCCTTCACGCCAGTAAACCTGCACTCAGGGATAGCAACCTCGCATCTACCAAGCCACCTCGGGGACAAAAGAAAGGGCGTTCAGAAACCCGCCACATTGCATACCTCCTTAGGCTGTCACCTCCAAAAACCGACAGACAGCCTCTGGATAAAACACCCATCATCGGCAGGACACCCCGCCCACTTCTCAGAAATCCGGGAAAGGAGCAGGGCACCTCCAGATAATTCAGATTCCATGGCAAACTACACCTCCAGCAAAGGTTTCCATGGATTGGGATGAACCTCAGCACACTTCCCTCAACCGAGAAACCGTAATGCCAGAGGGGAGAACCCCAAAGACTACAAACGGGATGGGAAAAGGGAAGGGTTGGGAGGGGGAGAGAGGAAAAAGTGGGGACATGGGGAGAACGGGATAGGGAAGTGAGGATTGAGGGAGTACTTGGGTTCGGTCTGAGGAAGGAGACCAAAAGGTTTAATTCCTTAGACCAAGAGCCTCTTCGCCGCGTCAAGGAGCCCCCCTTCCAGAAGGGAAAAACACATGTAGGTACAGTTCAGGGTATTTATTGGAAGAAGCGTTTCGCCACGAGTGGCTTCTTCAGTGCTACTATACAGATAAAAAAGAGCGAATTTATATACTGGCAGAAGTCACGTGGGAAGATGTGAAAGGAGGAGGAAGAGAAGTAGGAGTAGGACAGCGGCAGCAGCGGAGGCAGCAGGAGCTGCCGTAGAAATACAACAGTGGTGAGATGTCTGCGAGGGGTTTCCTTCTTATATTTCATTGTTCTGGATGGGTTTCCCAGTCACATTTTACTGTTCTGGACTGGTTTCCCTCTCATATTTTGTTGATGTGGTCGGGTTTCCTGTCATATTTCATTGTTCTGGACTAGTTTTCTTCTTATTTCGTTGTTCTGGACGATTTCCTTCTCATGTTTCATTGTTCTGAACGGGTTTTCCTGTCTTATATTATTGTTCTGTACGGGTTTCCTACTCATATTTCATTGTTCTGGATGGGTTTCAATGTCATGTTTTATTGTTCAGGACGGGTTTTTCTCTCATATTTGATTGTTTTGGACGGGTTTCCCTGTCATATTTCATTGTTCTGGATGGGTTACCTTCTCATATTTCATTGTTCTGGACGGGTTTTCTTCTCATATTTCATTGTTATGGAAGGGTTTCCCTGTCATATTTCATTGATCTGGATGGGTTTCCCTGTCATATTTCATTATTCTGGACGGGTTTCCTTCTCATATTTCATTGTTCTGGAAGGGTTTCCTTGTCATATTTCATTGTTCTGAACGGGTTTCCCTGTTATATTTCATTGTTCTGGAAGGGTTTCTTTGTCATATTTCATTGTTCTACACTGGTTTCCGTTTCATATTTCAATGTCATTTTTCATTGTTCTGTACAGGTTTCCTTCTCATATTTAATTGTTCTGTATGGGTTTCCCTGTCATATTTCATTGTTCTTGACGGGTTTCCCAGTCATATTTCGTTTGTCTGGACGGGTTTTCTTCTCATATTTCATTGTTCTCGACTGGTTACCTTCTCATATTTCATTGTTCTGGACAGGTTTCAATGTCATATTTCATTGTTCGGGACAGGTTTCCTTGTCATATTTCATTTATCTGGATGGGTTTCCTTGTCATATTTCATTGTTCTGGAAGGGTATCCCTGTCATATTTCATTGTTCTTGACGGGTTTTCCTCTAATATTTCATTGTTCCGGACGGTTTTCCCTCTCATATTTCATTGTTCTGGACGGTTTCCCTATCATATTTCGTTGTTCTGGACGTGTTTCACTCTAATATTTCATTGTTGTGGACGGGTTTCCCTGTCATATCTCATTGTTCTGGACTGGTTTTCCTGTCATATTTCACTGTTCTGGACGGTTTACCTCTCGTTCTTCATTGTTCTTCATCGGTTCCCTTCTCATATTTCATTGTTCTGAACGGGATTCCTTGTTATATTTAATTGTTTTGGACGGATATTTTTCTCATATTTCATTGCTCTTGACGGGTTTCAATGTCACATTTCATTGTTCTGGACGGGTTTTCCTTTCATATTTCATCGCTCTAGATGGGTTTCCCTGTCATATTTCATTGTTCTAGACGGGTTTCCTTCTCATATTTCATTGTTATTGACGGGTTTTCCTGTCATGTTTCATTATTCTGGACTGGTTTCTCTCTAATATTTAATTGTTCTGGATTGGTTTCCCTCTCACAATTAAATGTTGTAGGCGGGTTTCCTCTCACATTTCATTCCTCTGGACGGGTTTCTCTGTCATATTTCATTGTTCTGGACGGGTTTACCTCTCATACTTAATTGTTCTTGACGGGTTTCCTTCTCATACATCATTGTTCTGGACGGGTTTCCCTGTCATATTTCATTTTTCTGGACGGGTTTCACTCTCATATATCATTGTTCTTGACGGGTTTCGTTCACATATTTCATTGTTCTGGACGGGTTTTAATGTCATATTTCATTGTTCTGGACGGGTTTCCATTTCATATTTCATTGTTCTATATGGGTTTCCCTCTCATATTTCATTGTTCTAGATGGGTTTCCTTCTCGTATTTCATTGTTCTGGTCGGGTTTTAACGTCTTATTTCATTGTTCTGAAATGGTTTTCCTGTCATATATTATAGTTCTCTATGGGTTTCCCTCTCATATTTCATTGTTCTAGACGGGTTTCTTTCTCATATTTTATTGTTCTGGAATGGTTTCCCTGTCATATTTCATTGTTCTTGATGGGTTTCCCTGTCATATTTCATTGTTCTGGACGGGTTTTCTTCCCATATTTCATAATTCTGGACGGGTTTCCCTGTCATATTACATTATTCTGGTCGGGTTTTCTTTTTTGAATTTCATTGTTCTGGACGTGTTTCTCTGTCACATTTCATTGTTCTGGACGGGTTTCCCTGTCATATTTGATTATTCTGGTCGGCTTTCCTTTTCATATTTCATTGTTCTGGACGTGATTCCCTGTCATATTTCATTCTTCTTGACGGGTTTCCCCTGTCATATTTGATTGCTCTGGACGGGTTTCCTTGTCATATTTGATGGTTCTGAACGGGTTTCGCTGTCATATTTCATTGTTCTGGACGGGTTTCCCTGTCTTATTTCATTCTTCTGGACAGGTTTCCCTCTAATATTTCATTGTTCTGGACTGGTTTCCTTCTCGTATTTCATTGTTCTGGACGGGTTTCCCTCTCATATTTCATTGTTCTGGACTGGTTTCCCTGTCATATTTTATTGTTCTGGGCGGGTTTCATTCTCATATTTCATTGTACTGGACGGGGTTTCTTCTCATACTTCATTGTTCTGGACGGGTTTCCTTCTCATATTTCATTGTTCTGGACGGGTTACCTTCTCGTATTTCATTGTTCTGCGCAGGTTTCCCTGTTATATTTCATTATTCTGGTAGGGTTTCCTTCTCATATTTGATTTTTCTGGAGGGGTTTCCTTCTCGTATTTCATTGTTCCGGAAAGGTTTCAGTGTCATATTTCATTGTTCGGGACAGGTTTCCTTTTCATGTTTCATTGTTCTGCAAGGGTCTCCCTCTAATATTTAATTGTTCTGGATGGGTTTCCACTCTAATATTTCATTGTTCTTGACGGGTTTCCTTCTCATATTTCATTGTTCTGGACGGGTTTCCCTGTCATATTTCATTGATCTGGACGGGTATCCTTGTCATATTTCATTGTTCTGGTATGGTTTCCCTGTCATATTTCATTGTTCTGGGCGGGTTTCCCTCTAATATTTCATTATTCTTGACGGGTTTCCCTCTCATATTTCATTGTTCTTGACGGGTTTCCATCTCGTTTTTCATTGTTCTGGACGGGTTTCCCTGTCATTTTTCATTGATCTGGACGGGTATCCTTGTTATATTTCATTATTCTGGACGGGTTTCCTTGTCATATTTAATTGTTCTGGAAGGGTTTTCCTCTCATATTTCATTGTTCTGGACGGGTTTCCCTCTTATATTTCATTGTTCTTGGCGGGTTCCCTTCTCTTATTTCATTGTTCTGATCGGGGTTTTCCCTTTTTATATTTCATTGTTCTAAACGGGTTTCCCTGTCATATTTCATTGTCTGGAAGAGTTTTCTTCTCATATTTCATTGTTCTGGTCGGTTTTATCGACTTATTTCATTGTTCTGAACTGGTTTCCTGTCATATGTTATAGTCTGACGGGTTTCCTTCTCATATTTCTTGTTCGACGGGTTTTCCTTCTCATATTTCATTGTTCTGGACGGGTTTCCCTCTCATATCTCATTGTTCTTGACGGGTTTCCCTTCTCATATTCCATTGTTCTGGACGGGGTTTTTAAAGTCATATTTCATTGTTCTGGACGGGTTTTTCCCTTTCATATTTCATTGTTCAAGAATGGTTTCCTTTCATATTTTCATTGTTCTGGACGGGTTTTCCTTTCATATTTAACTGTTCTGGAGGGGTTTCCCTGTCATAATTCATTGTTCTGTATGGGTTTCCCTCTTATATTTCTTTGTTCTGGACGGGTTTCCTTCTCATATTTCATTGTTCTGTACTGATTTCACTCTCATACATTATTCTTCTGGATGGGTTTCCTTCTTATATTTCATTGTTATGGACGGGTTTCTCTCTCATATTTCATTTTACTGGACGGGTTTCCATCTCATATTTCATTATTCTGGATGGGTTTCAATGTCATATTTTATTGTTCAGGACGGGTTTTTCTCTCATATTTGATTGTTCTGGAAGGGTTTCCCTCTCATTATTCATTCTTCTGGACGGGTTACCTTCTCATGTTTCATTGTTCTGGACGGGTTTTCTTCTCATCTTTCATTGTTATGGAAGGGTTTCCCTGTCAAAATTTTTATTGATCTGGATGGGTTTTTCCCCGTTATATTTCATTGTTCTGGAAGGGTTTCTTTTTCATATTTCAAATTTTTCTGGATGGGTTTTTCTTCTCCCTATTTCTTTGTTCTGAATGGCCTTTCCCCGTCATATTTCATTGTTCTGGACGGGTTTCCTTCTTTATATTTCCTTGTTCTGGAAGGGTTTCCTTGTCATATTCATTGTTCTGAACGGGTTTCCCTGTTATATTTCATTGTTCTGGAAGGGTTTCTTTGTCATATTTCATTGTTCTGGATGGGTTTTCTTCTCATATTTCTTTGTTCTGAATGGCCTTTCCCCGTCATATTTCATTGTTCTACACTGGGTTTTTCCCTTTCATATTTCAATGTCATTTTCATTGTTCTGTACAGGTTTCCTTCTCATAATTTTAAATTTTTCTGTATGGGTTTCCCTGTCCCTATTTCATTGTTCTTGACGGTTTCCCAGTCATATTTCGTTTGTCTGGACTGGTTACCTTCTCACATTTCATTGTTCTCTACACAGGTTTCAATGTCATATTTCATTGTTCGGGACAGGTTTCCCAATTTCATTGTTCTGGACGGGGTTTTCCCCATCATATTTCGTTTTTTCTGGACGTGTTTTTTACTCTAATATTTCATTGTTCTGGACGGGGTTTCCCTGTCATATTTCATTGTTCTAGACGGGTTTCCTTCTCGTATTTCATTGTTCTTGACGGTTTTCCTGTCATGTTTCGTTATTCTGGACTGGTTTCTTCTAATATTAATTGTTCTGGATTGGTTTCCCTTTCATAATTAAATGTTGTAGGGGGGGTTCCCCTCATATTTCTTGCTCTGGGCGGGTTTCTCTGTCATATTTCATTGTTCTGGGCGGGTTTACCCCTCATACTTAATTGTTCCCTTTAAAGGTTTCCTTCTCAATATCATTTGTTCTAAACGGGGTTTTCCCCGTCATATTTCATTTTTCTGGACGGTTTCCCTCTCATATCTCATTGTTCTGACGGGTTTCGTTCACATATTTCATTGTTCTGGACGGGTTTTAATGTCATATTTTTATTGTTCTGGACGGGTTTCCCTCTCATATTTCATTGTTCTAGACGGTTTTCTTTCTCATATTTCATTGTTCTGGAATGGTTTCCCTGTCATATTTCATTGTTCTTGATGGGGTTTTCCCTGTCATATTTCATTGTTCTGGTCGGGTTTTCTTTTTTGAATTTCATTGTTCTGGACGTGTTTCTCTGTCACATTTCATTGTTCTGGACGGGTCTCCCTGTTTTATTTGATTGTTCTGGACGGGTTTCCCTGTCATATTTGATTGTTCTGGTCGGCTCTTCTTTTCATATTTCATTGTTCTTGACGTGATTCCCTGTCATATTTCATTCTTCTTGACGGGTTTCTGTCATATTTGATGGTTCTGAACGGGTTTCGCTGTCATATTTCATTGTTCTGGACGGGTTTTCCAGTCAGATATTACAGTTCTGTACGGGTTTCCTTCTCATATTTCATTGTCCTGGACGGGATTCCCTGTCGTATTTCATTGTTCTGGACAGGTTTCCCTGTTATATCTCATTGTTCTGGACTGGTTCTTCTGTCATATTTCATTGTTCTGGATGGGTTTTCTTCTCGTATTTCATTGTTCTTGACGGGTTTCCTTCTCATATTTCATTGTTCTGGACGGATTTCCCTGTCATATTTCATTGATCTGGACGGGTATCCTTGTCATATTTCATTGTTCTGGTATGGTTTCCCTGTCATATTTCATTGTTCTGGGCGGGTTTCCCTCTAATATTTCATTATTCTTGACGGGTTTCCCTCTCATATTTCATTGTTCTTGACGGGTTTCCATCTCGTTTTTCATTGTTCTGGACGGGTTTCCCTGTCATTTTTCATTGATCTGGACGGGTATCCTTGCTATATTTCATTATTCTGGACGGGTTTCCTTGCCATATTTAATTGTTCTGGAAGGGTTTTCCTGTCATATTTCATTGTTCTGGACGGGTTTCCCTGTCATTTTTCATTGATCTGGACGGGTATCCTTGCTACATTTCATTATTCTGGACGGGTTTCCTTCTCATATTCCATTGTTCTGGACGGGTTTTAATGTCATATTTCATTGTTCTGGACGGGTTTCCATTTCATATTTCAATGTTCAAGAATGGTTTCCTTCTCATATTTCATTGTTCTGGACGGGTTTTCCTTTCATATTTAACTGTTCTGGAGGGGTTTCCCTGTCATAATTCATTGTTCTGTATGGGTTCCCTCTTAAAAATTTTTGTTCTGGACGGGTTTCCTTTTCATATTTCATTGTTCGTACTGATTTCACTCTCATACATTATTCTTCTGGATGGGTTTCCTTCTTATATTTCATTGTTATGGACGGGTTTCTCTCTCATATTTCATTTTACTGGACGGGTTTCCATCTCATATTTCATTATTCTGGATGGGTTTCAATGTCATATTTTATTGTTCAGGACGGGTTTTTCTCTCATATTTGATTGTTCTGGAAGGGTTTCCCTCTCATTATTCATTCTTCTGGACGGGTTACCTTCTCATGTTTCATTGTTCTGGACGGGTTTTCTTCTCATATTTCATTGTTATGGAAGGGTTTCCCTGTCATATTTCATTGATCTGGATGGGTTTCCCTGTCATATTTCATTATTCTGGACGGGTTTCCTTCTCATATTTCATTGTTCTGGAAGGGTTTCCTTGTCATATTTCATTGTTCTGAACGGGTTTCCCTGTTATATTTCATTGTTCTGGAAGGGTTTCTTTGTCATATTTCATTGTTCTGGATGGGTTTTCTTCTCATATTTCTTTGTTCTGAAAGGCCTTTCCCTGTCATATTTCATTGTTCTACACTGGTTTCCGTTTCATATTTCAATGTCATTTTTCATTGTTCTGTACAGGTTTCCTTCTCATATTTAATTGTTCTGTATGGGTTTCCCTGTCATATTTCATTGTTCTTGACGGGTTTCCCAGTCATATTTCGTTTGTCTGGACTGGTTACCTTCTCACATTTCATTGTTCTCTACTCAGGATTCAATGTCATATTTCATTGTTCGGGACAGGTTTCCTTGTCATATTTCATTGTTCTGGAAGGGTATCCCTGTCATATTTCGTTGTTCTTGACGGGTTTTCCTCTAATATTTCATTGTTCCGGACGGTTTTCCCTGTCATATTTCATTGTTCTGGACGGGTTTCCCTATCATATTTCGTTGTTCTGGACGTGTTTCACTCTAATATTCATTGTTCTGGACGGGTTTCCCTGTCAAAATCTCCCTTGTTTTGGGCTGGTTTTTTCCCGCATATTTCACTATTTTTGGACGGGTTTCCTTGGGGTCATAATTTTTATTGTAAATTTGGGAAAAGGGGTTTTTCCTCCGTTTCCCTTTATTTTTTCTTCATCGGGTTCCCCTTTTCATATTTCATTGTTTTGGACGGGATTTTCCCTTTTTAAATTTAATTGTTTTTGGACGGTATTTTTTTTCAAAATTTCATTGCTCTTTACGGGTTTCAATGTCACATTTCATTGTCTGGACGGGTTTCCCCGTCATATTTCCCTTGCTCTAGATGGGTTTCCCCGTCATATTTCATTGTTCTAGACGGTTTTTCCCTTTTCGTATTTTCATTGTTCTTTGACGGGTTTTCCTGTCATGTTTCGTTATTCTGGACTGGTTTCTCTCTAATATTTAATTGTTCTGGATTGGTTTCCCTTTCATAATTAAATGTTGTAGGCGGGTTTCCTCTCATATTTCGTTGCTTTGACGGGTTTCCTCTGTCATAAATTTCATTGTTCTGGGCGGGTTTACCTCTCATACTTAATTGTTCTTGACGGGTTTCCTTCTCATATATCATTGTTCTAAACGGGTTTCCCTGTCATATTTCATTTTTCTGGACGGGTTTCCCTCTCATATCTCATTGTTCTTGACGGGTTTCGTTCACATATTTCATTGTTCTGGACGGGTTTTAATGTCATATTTCATTGTTCTGGACGGGTTTCCATTTCATATTTCATTGTTCTAGATGGGTTTCCTTCTCATATTTCATTGTTCTGGTCGGGTTTTAACGTCTTATTTCATTGTTCTGAACTGGTTTTCCTGTCATATATTATAGTTCTGTATGGGTTTCCCTCTCATATTTCATTGTTCTAGACGGGTTTCTTTCTCATATTTCATTGTTCTGGAATGGTTTCCCTGTCATATTTCATTGTTCTTGATGGGTTTCCCTGTCATATTTCATTGTTCTGGTCGGGTTTTCTTTTTTGAATTTCATTGTTCTGGACGTGTTTCTCTGTCACATTTCATTGTTCTGGACGGGTCTCCCTGTTTTATTTGATTGTTCTGGACGGGTTTCCCTGTCATATTTGATTGTTCTGGTCGGCTTTCCTTTTCATATTTCATTGTTCTTGACGTGATTCCCTGTCATATTTCATTCTTCTTGACGGGTTTCTGTCATATTTGATGGTTCTGAACGGGTTTCGCTGTCATATTTCATTGTTCTGGACGGGTTTTCCAGTCAGATATTACAGTTCTGTACGGGTTTCCTTCTCATATTTCATTGTTCTGGACCGGTTTCCCTGTCATATTTCATTGTTCTGGACGGTTTTCCTCTCATATCGCATGGTTCTGGACTGGTTTCCCTGTCATATTTCATTGTTCTGGACGGGTTTCCCTGTCATATTTCTTTGTTCTGGACGGGTTTCCTTCTCATATTTCATTGTTCTGGACGGTTTTCCCTGTCATATTTCATTGTTCTTGACGAGTTTCCTTCTCATATTTCATTCTTATAGACGGATTTCCCTTTCATATTTCATTGTTCTGGACGGGTTTCTCTGTCATATTTCCTTGTTCTGGACGGGTTTCCCTGTCACATTTCATTCTTCTGAACGGGTTTCCTTCTCATATTTCATTGCTCTGGAGAGGTTTCCCTGTCATATTGCATTGTTCTGGACGCGTTTCCCTGTCATATTTCATAATTTATACGGGTTGCTCTGTCATATTTCATTGTCCTGGACGGTTTCCCTGTCACATTTCATTGTTCTGGACGGGTTTACCTCTCATATTTCATTGATCTGGACGGGTTTCCCTGTCATATTTCAATGTTCCTGTGACGAGTTTCCTTTTCATATTTATTGTTTGGGGGTTTTTCTTTCATATTTCGTTGTTTTGGCTTGTTTCACTTCATATTTTTATTGTTTGGGCTGGTTTTTTCCCCCGTCATATTTCATTGTTCTGGCCGGGTTTTTTTTCATATTTCATTGCTTTGGGCTTTCGTTTTCATATTTCATTGTTCTTTAGGGTTTCTTTCTCATTTCCTTGTTCTGAGGTTTCCCCGTCATATTTTATTGTTCTGATGGTTTATCTGTATATTTCGTTGTTCTGGACGGGCTTTTCCCCGTCATATTTCATTGTTCGGACTGGTCCCCTGTCAAATTTTATTGTTATGGACGGGCTTCCCCGTCATATTTCATTGTTCTGGCTGGTCTCCCCCGTCATTTTTTCATTTTCGGACGAGTTCCCTTTTTATTTTTTATTCTTGGGCCCGGGTTCCCTGTCAATTTTATTCTTCTGGGCGGGTTTCCCTCTAATACTTTATTGTTCTGCAGTGGTTTCCTTTTCAATTTCATTGTTCGGGCGGTTTCGCGGCCTTTTCAGTGTTCGGACGGTTTCCTTTTCAATTTATTGTTCTTGAGGGTTTCGTTCTAATATTTCATTGTTCTTTCGGGTTTTTGTTCTCATATTTCGTTGTTCGGGCGGGTTTCTTCTCTATTTCCTTTTTCTGGACAGGGTTTTCCCTTTAATATTTAATTTTTTTGGACGGTTTTCCTTTCATATTTTATCGTTTGGACGGGTTTTTCCCCTTTATGTGTCATTGTTGTGGACGGGATTTCCCCGTCATATACATGTTCTGGGCGGGTTTCCTTCTCATATTTCAATTTCCCTTTACCGTTTTTCCCCTCATATTTTATTGTTTTTTTGGGCGGGTTTCGTCATGTTTCATTGTTTGGAAAGGGTTTTTCCTTTTAATATTCATTGTTCTTTATGGGGTTTTGTTCTCATATTTAAATTTTCTTTACGGGTTTTGTTCTCATATTTTTTTGTTCTGGACGGTTTCCTTCGATATTTATCGTTCTGGACGGGGTTTCCCTGTCATATATCATGGGTTCTCGCGGGTTTCCTTTTCCCTATTTTATTTTTCTGGACGGGTTTCCCTTTTCTTATTTCAATTTTGACCGGGCTCATTTTCCCTTTCATTGTTTTGACGGTTTCCCCTTCATACGCATGGTTCGGACGGGTTTCCCTGTCTATTTTTTTGTTCTGGGCGGTTTTCCTTACATATATCATTGTTCTTGACGAGTTTCCCTTTCAATTTCTTGTTCTTTACGGGTTTCCCTGTCTATTTCATTCCTGGGCGGGTTTCACCTGTCATATTCATTGTTCTGGAAGGTTTTCCTGTAATAATTCGTTGTTCTTGTCTGGTTTCCCTGTCACATTTCATTCTTCTGGACGGGTTTCGTTCTCATATTTCATTGCTCTGGAGAGGTTTCCCTGCCATATTTCATTGTTCTGAACGGTGTCCCTGTCATATTGCATTGTTCTGGACTGGTTTCCCTGTCACATTTCATTGTTCTGGACGGGTTTCCCTGTCATATTTCATAGTACTGGACGGGTTTCCCTGTTACATTTCATTTTTGGGACGGGTTTCCCTGTCATATTTCGTTGTTCTGGACGGGTTTCCCTGTCATATTTCATTGTTCTGGACTGGTTTCCTTCTCATATTTTATTATTATGGACGGGTTTCCCTCTCATATTTCATTTTTCTGGACGGGTTTCCTTCTCATATTTCGTTGTTCTTGACGAGTTTTCTTCTCATATTTCATTGTTCTGGATTGGTTTCCCTGTCATATTTCATTCTTCTTGACGGGTTTCCATCTCATACTTCATTGTTCTGGACTGGTTTCCTTCTCATATTTTATTATTATGGACGGGTTTCCTTCTCATATTTCGTTGTTCTGGACTGGTTTCCTTGTCATATTTCATTGTTCTGGACGGGTTTCACTCTCACATTTCATTGTTCTGGACTGGTTTCCCTATCATATTTCATTGTTCTGGCAGGTTTCCCAGCCATATTTCATTGTTCTGGACGGGTTTCCTTCTCATAATTCATTGTTCTTGAGGGGTTTCGTTCTCATATTTCTTTGTTCTTTACGGGTTTCGTTCTCATATTTCATTGTTTTTTACGGGTTTCGTTCTCATATTTCATTGTTCTGGACTGGTTTCCCTGTCATATTTCATTGTTCTGGCCGGGTTTCCCTGTCATATTTCATTGTTATGGACAGGTTTCCCTCTCATATTTCATTGTTGTGGACGGGTTTCCTTCTTATATTTCGTTGTTCTGGACGGGTTTTCCCTGTCATATTTCATTGTTATGGACGGGTTTCACTATCATATTTCATTGGTCTGGACTGGTTTCCCTGTCATATTTCAATGTTCCGGACGGGTTTCCTTCTCACATTTCATTGTTCTTGAGGGGTTTCGTTCTCATATTTCATTGTTCTTTACGGGTTTCCTTCTCATATTTCCTTGTTCTTTACGGGTTTCCTTCTCATATTTCATTGTTCTGGACGGGTTTTCCTGTCATATTTCATTGTTCTTGACGTGTTTCCCTGTCATATATCATTGTTCTGGACTGGTTTCCCTGTCATATATAATGGATCTGGACGAGTTTCCTTCTCATATTTCATTGTTCTTGACGGGTTTCCTTGTCATATTTCATTGTTCTGGACCGGTTTCCCTGTCATATTTCGTTGTCCTGGACGCGTTTCCTTTTCATGTTTCATTGTTCTGGACTGGTTTCTTTCTCATATTTCATTATTCTGGACGGGTTTCCTCTCATATTTCATTGTTCTTGACGGGTTTCCTTGTCATATTTCATTGTTCTGGACCGGTTTCCCTGTCATATTTCGTTGTTCTGGACGGGTTTCCCTCTCATATTTCATTGTTCTGGACGGGTTTCACGGCCATGTTTCATTGTTCTGGACGGGTTTCCTTCTCATATTTCATTGTTCTTGATGGGTTTCGTTCTGATATTTCATTGTTCTTTACGGGTTTCGTTCTCATATTTCCTTGTTCTGGACGGGTTTCCTTCTCATATTTCCTTGTTCTGGACGGGTTTCCTTCTCATATTTCATTTTCTGGACGGGTTTCCTTCTCATATTTCATTGTTCTGGACGAGTTTCTCTGTCTTATTTCAATGTTTTGTACCGGTTTCCCTGTCATATTTCATTGTTCTGGTCGGGTTTCACTGTCATATTTCATTGTTCTGGACAGGTTTTTCTGTCATATCTCATTGTTCTTGTGACGAGTATCCTTCTCATATTTCATTGTTCTGACGGGTTTCCTTCTCATATTTCATTCTTCTGGACGGGTTTCCCTGTCATATTTCATTCTTCTGGACGGGTTTCCCTTTCATACTTCATTGTTCTGGACTGGTTTCCTTCTCTTATTTCATGTTATGGACGGGTTTCCCTCTCATATTTCATTGTTCTTGACGGGTTTCCTTCTCATATTTCGTTGTTCTGGACGGGTTTCCTTGTCATATTTCATTGTTCTGGACGGGTTTCCCTGTTACATTTCATTGTTCTGGCCGGGTTTCCCTCTCATACTTCATTGTTCTGGACTGGTTTCCTTCTCTATTTATTATTCGGAGGGTTCCTCATATATCGTTGTTTGGAGGTTTCCTTGTCATATTTCATTGTTCTGGACGGTTTCACTTCGATTCTTGTTTGGACTGGTTTCCCTATCATATTTCATTGTTCTGGCCGGTTTCCCAGCCATATTTCATTGTTCTGGACGGGTTTCCTTCTCATAATTCATTGTTCTTGATGGGTTTCGTTCTCATATTTCTTTGTTATTTACGGGTTTCGTTCTCATATTTCATTGTTTTTTACGGGTTTCGTTCTCATATTTCATTGTTCTGGACTGGTTTCCCTGTCATATTTCATTCTTCTGGCCGGGTTTCCCTGTCATATTTCATTGTTATGGACAGGTTTCCCTCTCATATTTCATTGTTGTGGACGGGTTTCCTTCTTATATTTCGTTGTTCTGGACGGGTTTCCTTTTATATTTTAAAAAAATTCCCCGGACGGGTTTCCTTTTTCAATTTCATTATTCTGGGGGGTTTCCTTTTTCTATTTCATTGTTTTGGACGGGTTTTCCCTTTTCATTTTTCACTTTTCCCTTTATGGGTTTCGTTCTCTTTTTTCCTTGGTTTTTGGACCGGGGTTTTCCTTTTTCCCCTATTTTTATTTTTTCCCGAAAAGGGTTTTCCCTTTTCATATTTCACTGTTCTGGACGGGTTTTCCTGTCTAAATTTTATAAATTTTGGACGGGGGTTTTCCCCTTTTTTATATCATGTTTTTTGACGGGTTTCCCTGTCAAAATATCTTATTTTTTGGAATGTTTCCCTTTCATATTTCATTGTTCCCGGCGAGTTTTTTCTTTTCTGTTTTTTTTTTCCCCCAAAATTTTTTTTTAACCGGGGTTTTCCCCTTTATATTTCATTGTTTTTGGAAAGGGTTTTTCGTCAAAAATCTCATTTTTTTTTGTGACGAGTAAACCTTCTCATATTTCATTGTTTGGAAAGGTTTTCCCCTTCCCCCATATTTCATTCTTCTGGGCGGGGTTTTTCCCGTCATATTTCATTTTTGGGCGGGTTTTCCCCTTTTATACTCATTGTTCTGGATGGTTTTCCCCTTTTTTATTTCAAAGTTAAAAGGACGGGTTTTTCCCCCCCCATATTTCCCCTTTTTCTTGACGGGGGGGTTTCCTTTCATATTTTCGTTGTTCTGGAAGGGGTTTTTCCCTTTTCATATTTCATTGTTCTGGACGGGGTTTTTTAAACCCTTTTTTCAAATTTTTTTGGGCTGGGGTTTTAATGTTACATTTCATTGTTTCTGGCCGGGTTTCCCCGGCCTTTTTTCTTTGTTCTGGAATGGTTTCCTTCTCATATTTCATTGCTTTTTTTGGGGGTTTTTTTTCTCATATTTCATTGTTCTTTAAAGGGTTTTTTTTCTCATATTTCCTTGTTTTTGGACTTGTTTTTTTCCCCATATTTCCTTGTTCTGGACGGGTTTCCTTTTTATTTTAAATTTTTCTGGACGGGTTTTTCTCCCCATATACATTGTTTTGGACCGGGTTTTTCTTTCATATATAATGGTTTTGGCGGGTTTTCCCTTTCATATTTCATTGTTCGGGCGGGTTTTCCCTGTCATATTTTTATTGTTCTGGACCGGTTTTTTTCTGGATATTTTTGTTTTTTTTTTGGACGCGTTTCCCTCTTATATCTCATTGTTCATGACGGGGTTTTTCCCCCTCATGTTTTTATTTTTCTGGACGGGAAATTATTCTCATATTTCAATTCTAGACTGGTTTCCCCTTTTCCCTATTTCATTGTTCTGGGGAAGGGTTTGGCGGGCCCTATTTCATTGTTCTTGACGGGGTTTTCCCCTTTTATATTTTTAATTTTCGGGGTTTTGTTTGCATTTTTTCCCCTTTTTCTGGGGGTTTTTTCCCTTTCATATTTCCTTGTTCTGGAATTTGGGTTTCCCCCCAAACATTTTTCATTGTTTGGACGGGTTTCCCCCGTTTATATTTCCCTTGTTTTGGGGCGTGTTTCCCCATCATTTTTAAATTTTTAAGGGGCGGGTTTTTCCCCTGTCATATTTTATTTTTTCTGGCCCCGGTTTTTTCTGTCATAAATTTTGTTTTTTCTGGAAAGCGTTTTTCCCCTCATTCTCATTGTTCTGGCGGGTTTCCCCCCTATTTTTCATTTTTCTGGACAGATTCCCCTTTTCATATTTTAATGTTCTAAAACTGGATTTTCCCTTTCTTTTTTCATTTTTCTGGACGGGGGGTTTTGCGGCCCTTTTTCTTTTTTCGGACGGATTTTTTCCCTTCCCCCATATTTCTTTAAAGGGGTTTTGTTCGCATATTTTCCCTTTTTAAAAGGACGGGTTTTCCCCCCCCCATTATTTCCTTGTTCTGGACTTTGGGTTTCCCCCCATCATTTTTTATTTTCCCGGGGGGGTTTCCCTGTCATTTTTTCATTGTTCTGGTCGTGTTTCCCTATCCCTTTTTCATTTTTCAGGGGCGGGTTTCCCATTCAAATTTCATTGTTTTTGGGGCGTGTTTTTCCCCATCATTTTTCCCTTTTATGGGCGGGTTTCCCCGTCCATTTCATTGTTCTGGCCCGGGGTTTCCCTGTCATATATAACGGTTTTTGGACCGGGTTTCCCCTTTTTATATTTGTTTTTTCTTGACGGGTTTCCCCGCATTTTCGTTGTTTTTGGACGCGTTTTCCCTTTTCTTTTTTCATTTTTTGGAACCCGGGGTTTTTTCCCTTTTCATATTTTAAATTGGGTTTTGGGGGTTTCTCCCGGGGGCCATAAATTTTTTTGTTTTTGGGGGGGGTTTTCCCTTTTTTCCAATTTTTATTGTTCTTGGGGTTTTTGTTCCCATATTTCTTCTTCTTTTTAAAAGGTTTTTGTTCTCCTATTTCAATGGTTTTTGACGGGTTTTCCCTTTCATATTTCAATGTTTGGGGGTTTCCTTCCCCATATTTAAATTTTTCTGGCGGGATTTTCCTTTTCCCTATTTTATTGTTCCCTTTTCGGGTTTCGTTCTCATATTTCCTTGGGTTTTGGGAACCCGGGGGCCCTTCTCATATTTCTTTTTCCCCGGAAGGGTTTCCTTCTCATATTTCCCTTGTTCGGGGCGGGGGTTTCCCCGTCTTTTTTTTCAAAAAGTTCTTTTAAACCCGGGTTTTCCCCCTTTTAAATTTTATTGTTTTTGGCGGTTTCCCTGCCCTATCGCATGGGGTTTTGGAATGGTTTCCCTGTCATATTTTTTTTTGTTTTTGGACGGGTTTTTTCCCGTCATTTTTTCATTGGGTTTTTGAAAGGGGTTTCCCCTTTTATATTTTTTTGTTCTGGACCCGGGTTTTTCCTGTCATATTTCTTTGTTAAGGCGGGTTTTTCCCCGTCATATTTCATTTTTTTTGACCCATTTTTTTCTAAATTTCCTTGTTTTTTGGACGGGTTTCCCTGTCATATTTTTATTGTTCTTTTACGAGTTTTTTTTCTCATATTTCATTGTTTGGACGGGATTCCCTGCTATTTCGCTGTTCCCGGAAAGGGTTTCCCCGTCACCCTTTTAAATTTTTCTGGAGGGGGTTTTTTTGTCAATTTCATAGTCCCGGACGGGTTTCCCCCGTTACATTTTCCCTTTTTTTGGGGGGCGGGGTTTTCCCCGTTTATTTTTTCGTTTTTCTGGGAACGGGGGGGTTTCCCCGTATATTTCTTTTTTTCCGGGAACTTGGGTTTTCCCTTCTCTTATTTTATTATTATGGACGGGTTTCCCTCTAATATTTCATTCTTCTTGACGGGTTTCACTCTCACATTTCATTGTTCTGGACTGGTTTCCCTATCATATTTCATTGTTCTGGCAGGTTTCCCAGCCATATTTCATTGTTCTGGACGGGTTTCCTTCTCATAACTCATTGTTCTTGAGGGGTTTCGTTCTCATATTTCTTTGTTCTTTACGGGTTTCGTTCTCATATTTCATTGTTTTTTACGGGTTTCGTTCTCATATTTCATTGTTCTTGACGGGTTTCCTTCTCATTTTTCATTGTTCTGGCCGGGTTTCCCGGCCATATTTCATTGTTCTGGACGGATTTCCTTCTCATATTTCATTGTTCTGGACGGGTTTTGCGGCCATATTTCATTGTTCTGGACGGATTTCCTTCTCGTATTTCATTGTTCTTTACGGGTATCGTTCTCATATTTCCTTGTTCTGGAGGGTTTCCTTCTCATATTTCATTGTTCTGGACGGGTTTCCCTGTCAAATTTCATTGTTCTTGACCGGTTTATCTGTCATATTTCGTTGTTCTGGACGCGTTTCCCTCTTATATCTCATTGTTCTGGACGGGTTTCCCTCTCATGTTTCATTGTTCTGGACGGGATTCCTTCTCATATTTCAATGGTTTTTATTTCTTTTTGGGCGGTTTCCCTGTCAGGTTTCATTGTTCTGGACGCGGTTCCCTGTCATATTTCATTATTCTGGACGAGTTTCCTTCTCATATTTCATTGTTCTTGACGGGTTTCCCTGTCATATTTCATTCTTCTGGACGGGTTCCCCTGTCATATTTCATTGTTCTGGACTGGTTTCCCTGTAATAATTCGTTGTTCTTGTCTGGTTTCCCTGTCACATTTCATTCTTCTGGACGGGTTTCGTTCTCATATTTCATTGCTCTGGAGAGGTTTCCCTGCCATATTTCATTGTTCTGAACGGTGTCCCTGTCATATTGCATTGTTCTGGACTGGTTTCCCTGTCACATTTCATTGTTCTGGACGGGTTTCCCTGTCATATTTCATAGTACTGGACGGGTTTCCCTGTTACATTTCATTTTTCGGGACGGGTTTCCCTGTCATATTTCGTTGTTCTGGACGGTTTTCAAATGTCATATTTCATTGTTCTGGACGGTTTCCCCTGTCATATTTTCATTTGTTCTGGATTGGTTCCTTCTCATATTTTGAATAATAATGTACGGGTTCCCTGTCATATTTCATTCTTCTTGACGGGTTTTCCTCTATACTTCATTGTTCTGGACTGGTTTCCTTCTCATATTTATTATTATGGACGGGTTGTCCTCGTCATATATCGTTGTTCTAGAAAGGTTCCCTGTCATATTCTTTGCTCTGGACGGGTTACAACTCTCACAAATCATTTTCTGGACTGGTTTCCCTATCCATTTTTTCATTGTTCCTGGCCGGTTTCCAGTCCATAATTTCATTGTTTTGGACGGGTTTCTCTTCAAAAAATTCATTGTTCTTGAGGGTTTCGTTCTCATATTTCTTTGTTCTTCACGGTTTCGTTCTCATATTCACTGTTCTTTACGGTTTCGTTCTCAATTTCATTGTTCTGGAATGGTTCCCTGTCATATTTCAATTGTTCTGGCCGTGTTTCCTGTCATATTTCATTGTTATGGACAGGTTTCCCTCTCATATTTCATTGTATGGATGGTTTCCTTCTTATATTTAGTTTTCGGACGGGTTTTCCCCTGTCATAATTCAATGTCCGGACGGGTTTCTTTTTCAACATTTCATTGTTCTGAGGGTTTCGTTTCTCATATTTCATTGTGCTTTTACGGGTTTCCTTCTCCATATTTCCTGTTCTTTACGGTTTTCCTGTCCTATTTCATTGTTCTGGACGGGTTTCCTGTCCATATATCATTGGTTCTGGACTGTTTTCCCTGGTCGTATATAATGGTTCTGGACGGTTCCTTCTCATATTTTCATTGTTCATGACGGTTTCCCGCTCATATTTATTGTTCTGACCGTTTTCCCTGTCATATTTCGTTGTCCTGGACGCGTTTCCCCTCTTCATGTTTCATTGTTCTGGACTGGTTTTCTATCATATTTCAATATTCTGGACATTTCCTTCTCATATTTCATTTTTCTGGCACGAGTTTCACGGCCATATTTCATTGTTCTGGACGGGTTTCCTTCTCATATTTCATTGTTCTTGACGGGTTTCGTTCTCATATTTCCTTGTTCTGGACTGGTTTCCTTCTCATATTTCCTTGTTCTGGACGGGTTTCCTTCTCATATTTCATTTTTCTGAACGGGTTTCCTTCTCATATTTCACTGTTTTGGACGGTTTCCGTCATAGTTCATTGTTCTTGACGGGTTTTTTCCCTGTCATATATCTTATTTCTGGAAGTGTTTCCTTCTCATATTTCATTGTTCTGGACGAGTTTCTCTGTCTTATTTCAATGTTTTTTACCGGTTTCCCAGTCATATTTCATTATTCTTAACGGTTTCCTCCTCATATTTCATGTGTCTAGACGGGTTTCCCATGTCACATTTTCATTGTTTCTGGACGGTTTTTCTGTCCATATCTCATTGTCTTGTGACGAGTATCTTCTCCAATTTATTGTTTCTGGATGGTTTTCCTACTCAATATTTCATTCTTCTGGACGGGTTCCCTGTCATATTTCATTCTTGGACGGGTTTTCCCTTTCATACTTCATTGTTCAGGACTGGTTTCCTTTTATTATTTCATGTTTATGGACGGGTTTCCCTCTCATATTTCATTGTTCTTGACGGTTTCCTTCTCATATTTCGTTGTTCTGGACGGGTTCCATGTCATATTTCATTGTTTTTCTGGACGGATTTCACTCTTATTTCATTGTTTCTGGACTGGTTTCCCTGTACATTTCATTGTTCTGGCCGGGTTCCACGCCATATTTCTTTGTTCTGGACTGTTTCCTCTCAAATTTCATGCTTTTGAGGGGTTTCGTTTCGCATATTCATTGTTCTTTACGGGTTTTCCTTTCTCATATTTCCTTGTTCTGACTTTGTTTTTTCTCATATTTCCTGTTCTGGACGTGTTTCCTTTCCATATTCATTGTTCTGGACGGGTTTTCCCTCATATATCATAGTTCTGGAGTGGTTATTCTTTCATATATAATGGATCTGGGACGGGTGTTTCTTTCTCATATTTCATTGTTCTGGACGGGTTCCCTGTCATTTTTCATAGTTTCTGGACCGGTTTAACTGTCATACTTTCGTTGTTCTGGACGCGTTTCCCCTCTTATATCCATTGTCATGACGGTTCCCTCTCATGTTTTCATTGTTCTGGACGGGATTCCTTCTCATATTTCAATTCTAGACTGGTTTCCTTCTCATATTTCATTGTTCTGGACAGGTTTCGCGGCCATATTTCATTGTTCTTGACGGATTTCCTTCTCATATTTCATTACGGGTTTTCGTTCGCGATAATTCCTTGTTCTGGACGGGTTTCCTTTCAATCTTTGAGTCTGGAATGGTTTTCCCAATCATTTTTCATGTTCTGGACGGGTTTTTCCCTGTCCATATTTCATTGGTTCTGGACGTTGTTTTCCCTATCATTTTTTATTGTTATGGACGGGTTTCCCTGTCATATTTCATTGTTCTGGACCGGTTTATCTGTCATATTTCGTTGTTCTGGACGCGTTTTCCTCTCATATCTCATTGTTCTGGACGGGTTTCCCGCTCATGTTTCATTGTTTCTGACGAGATTCCTCTCATATTTCAATGTTCTAGACTGGTTTTCCTTCTCATTTTTCAATTGTTCTGACGGTTTCGCGGCCGATATTCATTGTCGGGACGAGTCCCTTCTCATAATTCTTTACGGGTTTCGTTCGCAATTTCCTTGTAATGGACGGTTTCCTCTCATATTTCGTTGTTTCTAGACTGGTTTCCCTGTCATATTTCCTTGCTCTGGACGGTTTCACTCTCACAATTCTTGTACTGGACTGGTTTCCCCCTCTCATATTACATTGTTCTGGCCGGTTCCAGTCCATATTCATTGTATTGGACGGTATTCACACATGTGCTAATAATTCATGGTTCTTGAGGGTTTTCGTCTCATATGTCTTGTTCTTCTGTGGCGGTGTGTGGTGCGGGGTGGGGGGGTGGGGGCTCATATTTCACTGTTTCTTTACGGTTTCGTTCTCATATTTCATTGTTCTGGACTGGTTTCCCTGTTCATAATTCATTTGTTCTGGCCGGGTTTCCCTGTCATATTTCATTGTTATGGACAGGTTTCCCTCTCATATTTCATTGTAGTGGACGGTTTCCTTCTTATATTTAGTTGTTCTGGACGGGTTTCCCTGTCATATTTCAATGTTCCGGACGGGTTTCCTTTTCACATTTCATTGTTCTTGAAAGGGGTTTCGTTCTCATATTTCATTGTTCTTTACGGGTTTCCTTCTCATATTTCCTTGTTCTTTACGGGTTTTCCTGTCATATTTCATTGTTCTGGACGGGTATTCCTGTCATATATCATTGTTCATGACTGGTCTCCCTGTCGTATATAATGTTCTGGCGGGTTTCCTTCTCATATTTCATTGTTTTTCTTGACGGGTTCCCTCTCAATGTTCTTTGTTCTGGACCGTTTCCCTGTCATATTTCGTTGTCCTGACCGCTTTCCTCTCTGTTTCAATTGTTCTGGCGCTGGTTCCTTCTCATATTTCAATATTCTGGACAGTTTTTCCTTCTCATATTCATTTTTTCTGGACGGTTTTTCACGGCCATAATTTTCATTGGTTCTGGACGGGTTTCCTTCTCATATTTCATTGTTCTTGGACGGGTTGCGTTCTCATATTTCCTGTTCTGGACTGGTTTCCTTCTCATAATTTCCTTGTTCTGGACGGTTTTCCTTCTCATATTTCATTTTTCTGAACGGTTTCCTTCTCGATAATTTCACTGATTTGGACGGGTTTTGCCGGTGGGGGGGCATATTTTCATTGTTCTTGACGGGTTTCCCCTGTCATGGATCTTATTTCTGGATGTGTTTTTCCTTCTCATATTCATTGTTTCCTGGTCGAGTTTCTCTGTCTTATTTCAATGTTTTTTACCGGTTTCCAGTCCATATTTTCCCTTTATTCTTACGGGTTTCCCTCCCATATTTCATTGTTCTAGACGGGTTTCCCTGTCACATTTTCATTGTTCTGGACGGGGTTGTTCTGCAGTGGGGGGGGGGGGGGGGGGGGGGGGGGGGCGTCCAGTGGGAGGGGGGGCTTGTGACGAGTATCCTTCTCAAGTTCATTGATCTGGATGGTTTTTCCTTCTCATATTTCATTCTTCTGGACGGTTTCCCTGTCATATTTCATTCTTCTGGACGGGTTTTCCCTTTCATACTTCAATTGTTCTGGACGGTTTTCCTTTTATTATTTAATGTTATGGACCGGGTTTCCCTCTCCTATTTCATTTTCTTGACAGGGTTTCCTCTCATATTTCGTTTTTCTGGACGGGTTTCCTTGTCATATTTCATGTTCGGACGGATTTCACTCTTAATTCATTGTTCGGGACTGGTTTTTCCCTGTTACATTTCATTGTTCTGGCCGGGTTGCCCGGCCATATTTCTTTGTTCTGGACTGGTTATCCTCCATATCTCATTGCTTTTGAGGGGTTTCTTTCTCATATTTCATTGTTCTTTACGGGTTTCTTTCTCATATTTCCTTGTTCTGGACTTGTTTTTTTCTCATATTTCCTTTTGTCCTGGACGTGGTTTTTCCTTCTCTATTTCATGTTCTGGCCGGGTTTTCCTCTCATATATCATTGTTCTGGAGTGTTATTCTTTCATATATAATGGTTCTGGACGGGATTCTTTCCTCATATTTCATTTTCGGGACGGGTTTCCCTGTCATATTTTCATTGTTCTGGACCGTTTATCTGTCATATTTTCGTTGTTCTTGGACGCGTTTCCCTCTTATATCTCATTGTTCATGACGGGTTTCCCCCTCATGTTCATTGTTCTGGACGGATTCCCTCTCATATTTCATTCGCTAGACTGGTTTCCCTTCCATATTTCATTGTTCTGGACAGGTTTCCGGCCATATTTCCTGTTCTGACGGATTCCTTCTCAGATTTCATTTACGGGAGTCGTTCGCATAATTCCCTTGTTCTGGACGGTTTCCTTTCATATTTCTTTTGGTTCTGGACCTGGTTTCCCAATCATTTTTTCCATTGTTCCTGGCGGGTTTCCCGTCAAATTTTCATTGTTCTGGACGTGTTTCCCTAACCATTTTTCATTGTTATAGGACGGTTTCCCCTGTCATATTTCTTGTTCTGGACCGTTTATCTGTCATATTTCGTTGTTCTGGACCGTGTTTTCCTCATAATCTAATTGATCTGGACGGGTTTTTCCCTCTCATGTTTTCATTGTTCTGGACGAGATTCCTTCTCATAATTCAATGTTCTAGACTGGTTTCCCTTCTCATTTTTCGTTGTTCTGGACGGGTTCGCGGCCCATATTTCATTGTTCCTGGACTATTTCCTTCTCATATTTTCTTTACGGGTTTCGTTCGCATATTTCCTTGTAATGGACGGGTTCCTTCTCATATTTCCTTGATCGTGACTGGTTCCCTTCATTTTTCATTGAATCTGGATGGGTTTCCCTGTCATATTTCATTGTTCTGGACGTGTTTCCCTCTCATTTTTCATTGTTCTGGACGGGTTTCCCTTTCATATTTCATTGTTCTGGACGTGTTTCCCTATCATTTTTCATTGTTATGGACGGGTTTCCCTTCCTTATTTCATTGTTTTTGACTAGCTTCCCGTCATATTTCATTGTTCTGGACGTGTTTCCCTGACGTATAAACGTACTAAACGGGTTTCCTTCTTATATTTGTTTGTTCTTGACGGGTTTCCCTGACATATTTCGTTGTTCTGGACGCGTTTCCTTCTCATGTTTCATGTTCTGGACGGGTTTCCATCCATATTTCCAATGTCTGGACGGGTTTTCTCGGCCATGTTTCATTGTTCGGACGGTTTCTTCTTCAATTTTCATTGTTCCGATGGGTTTCGTTCTCATATTTCATTCTTCTTTAAAGGTTTCGTTCTCATATTTCAATGTTCTGGAAGGGGTTCCTTCTCATGTTTCATTGTTCTGGCCGGGTTAGCCGCCATATTTTTATTGTCTGGACGGATATCCTTCCTCATTTTCATTGTTTCCTTTATGCGGTATCGTTCTCAATATTTCCTGTTCTGGACGTGGTTCCCTTCTCATATTTCATTTTTCTGGACGGTTCCTTTCTCATATTTCAATGTTCTGACGGGTTTTCCTGTTCTTATTTCAATGTTCTTACCGGTTTCCCTGTTATATTGCATTGTTCTGGACGGTTTCCCTGTCTTATCTCATGGTTCTGGACTGTTCCCCCCCTGTCATATTTCATTGTTATGGACGGGTTTCCTGTCATATTCCATTGTTCTTGACGGGTGTCCTTCACATATTTCATTGTTCTGGACGGGTTTCCCCTGTCCTTATTTCATGTTCTTTACCGGTTTCCCTGTTATATTACATTGTTCTGGACGTTTTCCCCTGTCATATCGCATGGTTCTGGACTGGTTTCCCTGTCATATTTCATTGTGATGGACGGGTTTTTTTCCTGTCATATTTCATTTGTTATTGACGGGTTTCCCTGTCATATTTTATTGTTCTGACGGGTTTTCCCTGGCATTTTCATTGTCTCTGGACGGGTTTTCACTCTCATATTTAACATTGTTCTGGACTGTTTCCCTGTCAATTCATTGTTCTGGACGGGTTTCCACTAACATATTTCTTTTTTGTCCGGTTTCCGGTCATATTTCATTTTCTGACGGTTTCACTCGCATATTTCATTGTTCTGGACTGTTTCCCTTCATTTTTCATGTTCAGGATGGTTCCCTGTCCATATTTCATTGTTCTGGACGTGTTTTCCCTCTCATTTTTCATTGTTCTGGACGGTTCCTTTCATATTTCATTGTTTCTGGACGTGGTTCCTATCATTTTTCATTGTTATGGACGGTTTTCCCTTCTTATTTCATTGTTTTTGACGAGTCTTCCCTGTCATATTTTCATTGTTCTGGACGGGTATTTCCCCTGTCGTATATAGACGGTACTGGACGGTTTCTTCTTATATTGTTTTGTTCTTGAGGGTTTCCTGAAATACTCGTTGTTTCTGGGACCGTTTCCTTCTCATGTTTCAATGTTCTGGACGGGTTTCCTCTCATATTTTCAATGTTTTTCTGGACGGGTTTTCTCTGCCATATTTATCATTGTTCTGACGGGTTTCCTATCTTCAATTCCAATGTTTCTTGATGGGTTTTCGTCTCATATTTCATTCGTCTTTAAAGGTTTCGTTCTCATATTCAATGTTTCTGGAAGGGTTTCCTTCTGCATTTTTCATTGTTCTGGCCGGGTTAGCGGCCATATTTTTATTTTCTGGACGGATTTCCTTCTCATATTTCATTGGTCTTTACGGGTATCGTTCTCATATTTCCTGTTCTGGACGGGTTTTCCTTCCTCAATTTCCATTTTTCTGGACGGGTTTTCCTTCCATATTTCCATTGTTCTGGACGGGTTTTCCCTGTCTTTATTTCAATGTTTCTTTACCGGTTTTCCCTGTTATATTTCATTGTTCTGGACGGTTTCCATTCCATGTCGCATGGTTTCTGGACTGGTTTTCCCTGTCATATTTCATTGTTATGGACGGTTTCCCTTCCATATTCCATTGTTCTTGACGGGATTCCTCTCATATTCATTGTCTGGACGGTTTTCCCTGTCTATTTTTCAATGTTCTTTACTCGGTTTCCTGTATTTTTCATTGTTCTGGACGGTTTCCCCCCTGTCATAGCCAGGTTCTGGACTGGTTTCCGTCCATTTTTTTCATTTTGATGGACGGGTTTCCCCTGTCAAATTTCATTGTTATTGAACGGGTATCCTGTCATAATTTTATGTTCTGGACGGGTTTTCCCTGTCATATTCATTGTTCGGACGGTATCACTCTCATATGTATCATTGTTCATGGACTGGTTTCCCTGTCAAATTTTCATTGTTCTGGAACGGGTTACACTAACATATCTCTTTTTTCCTGTCCTGGTTTCCCGGTCATCATTCATTGTTCTGGACGGGTTTCACCGCATATATTTCATTGTTCGGACTGGTTTCCTGTCATAAGAATCGTTGTGCCTAGATGGGGATACCTTCTCATATTTCCTTGTTTCTTAACGTGTTATCCGTCATATTTCATTGTTCTGGACAGGTTCCTTCTTATATTTCTTTGTTCGTTGAGGGTTTCCCAGTCATATTCATTGTTCTGGAACCGGTTTTCCCTACTATTCGTTGTCAGGATGCGTTTCTCTCATTTTTCATTGTTCTTGACTATTTTCCCTCTCGTATTTCATTGTTCCGACGTGTTTCCCCTGTCATATTTCATTGTTCTTGACGAGTTCCTTCTCATATTTCATTATTCTGGACGGGTTTCCCGTTTCTCACATGTCGTTGTTCTTTAGGGGTTTCCGTTCTAATATTTCCTTGTTCTTTTCGGGTTTCCTTCTCATATTTCCTGTTCTGGACGGTTTCCTTCTCATATTCAGATTGTTCTGGACGGGTTTTTTCCTGTCATATATCATTGTGCTGGACTGGTTTCCCTGTCATATTATCACTGTTTTGGACGGGTTTTTCCCTGTCCGTATTTCATGTTATGGACCGGGTTCCCTGTCATATTTCAGTTGTTTGGAACGGTTCCCTGTCATATCATTCGAGGTCTGGACGCGTTTCCCTCGGGGGGGGGGGGGGGGGCACAGATCTCATTTGTTCTGGACGGGTTTCCCATCCATGTTTCATTCTCTGGACGGGTTTCCTTCTCATATTTCAATATTCTGGACGGTATCCATCTTAATTCATCGTCTGGACGGGTTTCCTTCTCATATTTCATGCTGGACGGGTTTCCTTCTCTTTTTTCAATGTACTGTACCGTTTCCTGTCATATTCATTGTTCTGGACGGTTTCCCCCTGTCATATCACATGTATTGGACTGGTTTCCCTGTCATATTTTCATTGTTCAGTACGGTTTTCCCGTGTCATATTTCATCGATCTGGATGGGTTTTTTCACTGTCATATTTCATTGTTCTGGACGGGATTCTTGTCCATATTTCATAGTTTCTGGACGGTTTTCCCTGTCATATTTCATTGTTCTTGACGATTTCCCTCTCATATTTCATTCTTCTGGACGATTTTCTTCTAATATATCATTTGTTCAGACGGGTTTCCTGTCATGTATACATTGTTCTGGAACGGTTTCCATGTCATTTATAATTGTTATGACGGGTTTTCTTCTCATGTTCATGTTCTGGACGGGTTTCCCGTCATATTTCCATTGTTTCCTTGACAGTTTCCTTCTCATATTGTCATTCTTCTGGACGATTCTCCTTCTAATATTTCATTGTTCAGGACGTTCCCTGTCAGATTTCATTGTTCTGGACGGTTTTTCTACTCATGTTTCATTGTTCTGGACGGTTTTCCTTCTCATTTTTCATTGTCATGGAACGGGGTTCCCGGCAATATTTCATTGTTCTGGACGGGGGGGGTGTGTTTAGGCTAGTTCAATGCCTCTGGATCTATGCCAGATTCCCTGCTGTCCTTATCGTAACCTCGCTGTGTCCACAGGACCCACGCGACAAGTCCTAGGCTAAAATAACAAATAAATAATTACAATCTGCTCGCTAAATCACTCCATCCACAGGAGTTTGACCTTTAAAAGAATGGTGAGGATTAAATAGGATTACTTTAAAATCAAAGCAAAGCAGAACATAACCCAAGTGTACAGCCCTAAATAAGATAGAAAGCTCTTATTAAGACAAACTCAAACAGAATAAATAGATACAGAGTGGAACGAAATGTAACATAGTGCTGCGCTTGAGAACTTAGCGTACCATGAAAAATAATGATTAATAACGAAGGAAGTAAGTAACTGCTAACAATTAATTAGTTACCATACAGGGGACATCAAAGGTTACACACCACCCACACTAATCGACCGCACATAGAAACGTTCACAAAATACACTTATACAAATAAATAATTGAAGAAGCTAATAACTGACATAGGAACAATATTAAATATAAAAATATGTTCCAGATTTTCACTAGTGGCCAGTTCTTGGTGGACGAACGTGATAGAGATCTCTCTTGTCTTAGGTAGTCGACGTTCGAGTCATGTCCAGGAGGATGTTACTACAGAGCGGCAGATTATCTGCGTGTCCTCCTCTGTAATAACATCTCCATCCTTATACTGAAATAATACACTGTGTAGTAATATCATATATGGACAGTACTTCCAAGGCTGGCTGAAATGCTGACCTCAGGGAAGTTGTGAAGGGTGAATACCTGGATCCACGGCCCTGGGGGTTGGGACCTTGCTGACCTCAGGGACAGTGAAGGTGAACACCTGGAACCACGGACCTGGGGTGGGACTTGCTGACCTCAGGGAAGTTTGAAGGGTATGTACCTGATCCACGGACCTGGGGTTGGGGAACTTGCTGAACCTCAGGGAAGTGGTGAAGGGTATGTACCTGGATCCACGGACCTGGGGTGGACTTGCTGACCTCAGGGACAGTGGGAAGGGAATTCCTGACCACGGACCTGGGGTGGGACTTGCTGACCTCAGGCAGTGGTGAAGGGTGAATACCTGATCCCCGGACCTGGGTGGGATCTTGTCTGACCTCAGGGAAGTGGAAAGGTATGTAACCTGGATCCACGCCTGGGTGGGGACTTGCTGACCTCAGGAAGTGAGAAGGGTTATGGACCTGGATCCACGGAACCTGGGTGGGACTTGCTGACCTCAGGAATTGGTGAAGGGTGTGTATCTGGATCACGGACCTGGGTGGGACTGCTGACCGCAGGGAAGTGGTGAAGGTGAATACCTGGATCCACGACCTGGGGTGGGACCTGCTGACCTCAGGGAAGTTGGTGAAGGGTATGTACCTGGAACCCGGAACTTCTACAGGGGTGGACATGCTGACCTCAGGGAAGTGGATGAAGGGTATGTAAACTGGATCCACGGACCTGGGGTGTGGGGACATGCTGACCTCAGGGAAGTGGTGAAGGGTATGTACCTGGATCCACGGACCTGGGGTGGGACTGCTGACCTCAGGGAAGTGGTGAAGGGTGAATACCTGGGAACCAGGGACCTGGTGTGGGACTTGCTGACCTCAGGGAAGTGTGAAAGGTTTTACCTGGAAACCAGGGACCTGGGGTGGGACTTGCTGACCTCAGAGAAGTATGAAAGGTGATTCCTGGAACCAGGGACTGGGTGGGACTTGCTGACCACGAATCGTGGTAGGACATGGGTAAGGCATCACCCAGACTATGAAGGGAAGGGAAGAACATCCGGGGGTCCACGGATACTCCCGGGGAAGGCTTTGATGCAAAAGTTGGATTACTGAATGTAGGATACCAAGTGGGGAAGGGAGAATAGCTGAGCGGACACAGATGGACTCCAGGACCCATGAACCTGAGAGTAGATAGGAGTATCGTTTAGGATGTGGTGAAGTGGGAGAATATCTGAGGGGACACAAATGGACTCCAGGACCAATGAAACCTGAGACAGGATTGAAAGTATAGGTTAGGATGTGGGGAAGGAGAATATCAGAGGGGACACGGACTCCTGCCCATGACCTGATAGTAGATAGGAAGTGGTAGGTTAGGAAGTGGGGAAGGGAGAATATCTGAGGGGACACAGATGGACTCCTAACGATGAACCTGAGAGTAGATGGGAAGTGTAGGTTAGGAAGGTGGGGAAGGGAGAATATCTAGGGGACACAGATGGACTCCTGGATCCATGAACCTGAGAGTAGGAAAGAGAAGTGTATGTTAGGAATGGGGAGGAGAATATCTGACGGGGACACAGATGGACCTCCTGGACCATGAACCTGGTGTAGGATAGGACGGGTTTCCCTGTCATATGTCATTGTTCTGGACCGGTTTTTCCCTGTCATATTTCCTTGTTCTGGACGGTTTCCTTTCATATTTCCTTGTTCGGACGGGTTTCTTTCTCATATTTCATTTTCTGGACAGGTTTCCTTCTCATTTTTCATTGTTGCGGACGGGTTTCTCTTCTTATATCATTGTTGCTTGACTGGGTTTCCCTGTCATATATCTTATTCCCCTGGACTGGTTTCCTTCTCTTATTTCATGTTGTGGACGGGTTTCCCTCTCATATTTCATTGTTCTTGACGGGTTTCCTTCTCATATTTCGTTGTTCTGGACGGGTTTCCTTGCATATTTCATTGTTCTGGACGGGTTTTCACTCTATTTCATTGTTCTGGACTGGTTTCCCTGTTACATATAATTGTTCTGGTCGGATTTCCCGGCCATATTTCTTTGTTCTGGACTGGTTTCCTTCTCATATTTCATTGTTCTTTACGGGTTTCTTTCTCATATTCCTGTTCTGAACCTGTTTTCTTTCTCATATTTCCTTGTTCTGGACTGTTTCCTTCTCATATTTTCAATTGTCTGGACGGTTTTCTCTCATATATCATTGTTTTCTGGAATGTATTTAATTCTTTCATATATAATGGGTTCTGGACGGGTTTCCTTGTCATATTTCATTGTTCTGACCGGTTTCCCTGTCATATTCGTTGTTCTGGACGCGGTTCCCCTCTTATAACTCATAGTTTCGGGACGATTTCCCTCTCATGTTTATGTTCTGTAACGGGTTTTTCCTTCTCATATTCAATGTTCTGGACGGGTCCTCTCATATTTCATTTGTTCTGGTACGGTTTTCCTTCACGATTCATTGTTCTTATACGGCATCGTTCTCGTATTAGTTTTTTATTTTTTTTTTTTTTTTAATTTTTTCATGTTCTGGACGGGTTTTCCTTCACATATTTCCTTGTTCTGGAGGGGTTTTCTAATCATATTTCCTTGTCTGACCGGGTTTTCTCCATATTCATTGTTCTTGACGGTTTCCCTGCCGTATTTCATTGTTCGGAACGGTGTCCCTGTCAGATTGGCATTTTTTCTGGACTGGTTTTTCCCCCTTCACATTTCATTGTTCTGACGGTTTCGTTCTCACATTTCATGCGTCTGGAGAGGTTCCCCTTGCCGTATTTCATTGTTCTGGATCGGATTTCCCTGCCGTATTTCATTGTTCGGAACGGTGTCCCTGTCATAATTGCATTGTTTCTGGTCTGGATTTTTTTTTTGTTTTTTTTTTTTTGTGTTTCCCTTGACATTTCATTGTTTCAGGACGGATTCCCTGTCATATTTCGTTTATAGTACTTTACTGTTTTCACTGTTGACATTTCATTTTTCGGGACGGGTTTCCCTGTCATATTCGTTGTTCTGGACGGGTTTTCCCTCTCATATTTTATTGTTCTGACGGGTTTCCTGTCCATATTTCATTGTTCTGGATTTGATATTTCCTTCTCATATTTTATTATTATGTACGGTTTTTCCCTGTCATATTTCATTCTTCTTGACGGGTTTTCCCTCTTATACTTCATTGTTCTGGATTGTCTGGTTTCTTCTCATAATTTTATGGTTGGGGGGGGTGGGGGTGGGGGGGGGGGGGGGGGGGGGGGGGGGGGGGGGAGGGGGGGAGGGGGGGGGGGGGGGGGGGGTCGGGGGGGGGGGGGGGGGGGGGGGGGGTGGGGAAGTGGGACGTATATTTCGTTGTTCTAGACGGGTTTCCTGTCATATTTCATTGCTCTGGACGGGTTTTCACTCTACAATTCATTGTTCACTGGATGGTTTCCTATCATATTTCATTGTTCTGCCGGTTTCCCGAGTCCATATTTCATTGTTTTGGACGGGTTTTCCTTCTCATAATTCATTGTTCCTTGAGGGGCTTTCGTTCTCATATTTCTTTTTGTTCTCACGGTTTTTCCGTTCTCATATTTCACTGTTCATTTACGGGTTTCGTTCTCATATTTCATTGTTCTGGACTGGTTTCCCTGTCATATTTCATTGTTCTGGCCGGGTTTCCCTGTCATATTTCATTGTTATGGACAGGTTTCCCTCTCATATTTCATTGTAGTGGACGGTTTCCTTCTTATATTTAGTTGTTCTGGACGGGTTTCCCTGTCATATTTCAATGTTCCGGACGGGTTTCCTTTTCACATTTCATTGTTCTTGAGGGGTTTCGTTCTCATATTTCATTGTTCTTTACGGGTTTCCTTCTCATATTTCCTTGTTCTTTACGGGTTTTCCTGTCATATTTCATTGTTCTGGACGGGTTTTCCTGTCATATATCATTGTTCTGGACTGGTTTCCCTGTCATATATAATGGTTCTGGACGGGTTTCCTTCTCATATTTCATTGTTCTTGACGGGTTTCCCTCTCATATTTCATTGTTCTGGACCGGTTTCCCTGTCATATTTCGTTGTCCTGGACGCGTTTCCCTCTCATGTTTCATTGTTCTGGACTGGTTTCCTTCTCATATTTCAATATTCTGGACGGGTTTTCCCTTCTCATAATTTCATTATCTGGACGGGTTTCACGGCCATATTCATTGTCGGACGGGGTTTCCTTCTCATATCTCATTGTTCTTGATGGGTTTCGTTCACATATTTCCCTTGTTCTGGACTGTTTCCCTCTCATATTTCCTTGTTCTGGACGGGTTTCCTTCTCATATTTCATTTTTCTGAACGGGTTTCCTTCTCATATTTCACTGTTCTGGACGGGTTTTCCTGTCAATATTCATAGTTCCTGGACGGGTTTTCCCTTTCTTATATCTTGATCTTGACGGTTTCCTGTCATATTCTTACACTCTGAAGTGTTTCCCTTCTCATAATTCATTGTTCTGGACGAGTTTCTATGTCCTTATTTCAATGTTTTTTTTACCGGTTCCCAGTCATATTTCATTATTCTTAACGGTTTCCCTCTCACAATTTCATTGTTCTGGACGGTTTCCCTTCACATTCATTGTTCTTGACGGTTTTTCTGTCATATCTCATTTTTCTTGTGAGCGTATCCTTCTCATATTTCATCTTCTGGACGGGTTCCCTGTATATATCTTATTCCTGGACGTGTTTCCTTCTCATATTTCATTGTTCTTAACGAGTTTTCTCTGTCTTATTTCAATGTTTTTGTAACCGGTTTCCCTGTCATATTTCATTGTTCTGGAACGGTTTCCCTGTCACATTTCATTGTTATGGACGGGTTTTTCCCTGTCATATTTCATTGTTCTGACGTTTCACTGTCATATTTCATTGTTTTCCTGGACGGGTTTTTCTGTCATATCTTCATTGTTCCTTGTGACGAGTATCCTTCTCATATTTCATTTGTACTGGACGGGTTTTTCCTTCTCATAATTCATTGTTCTGGACGTTTTCCATCTCTTAGTTCGATGTAGTGGACTGTTTTTCCTCTCCATATTTCATTGTTCTTGACGGGTTTCCTTCTCATATTTCCCGTTGTTCTGGACGGGTTTCCTGTCAGATTTCATTGTTCTGCGGGTTCACTCTATTCATTGTTCTGGACTATTTTCCCGTTACATATAATTGTTCTGGTCGATTTCCGCCATATTTCTTTTTTATATGCAACATCTCCAATCGCCTCCCATCTACCTTTTATACCCTTTTTTTTCCAAAATCCATAATAAACACAAAAACCCCTTTACCCCCTTATCAAAATACTGCTCACCTATTGTTTTCACTGTAAACATTTGGGTCTACACCCCCCTTTTTTCCCTTCCTAAATTTCCATTTTCATCTGCACCCTGCTTCCTCTTACTTTTAATTCTATAAATAAAACTCTACATTCATTTCCAGGTAACTAAACAACTTTTTTCACCTATATTTTAAATGCCTCTCTTTTGTCCCCTTTCCCTTTGTACGAAAGACCTAAAATCTTTAAACCCAAATCCCTAGGTACCTTATTCTCTTCCATACATTTATTAAATAAAATCTTTAACCACTCCAAAACATATCCCCCTGTACTGGCTTCTGAAACCCTCCCCAGAAAAACGCTGTTTTTAAAGTTTTCCATACTGTGTTGTGACCCCATGAGGGATATTACCAATTATCAAAAGGGATTTTGGGCCAATATATGAACAGTGGAGTGGGGACTGTTCTATGAAATACGGGGAGGGTGTGGGGTTGCCTGTGGAGTACGAAGGGGTGTGGGAGTGCTTATGAGATACAGGAGGGGTGTGGAGTTCGTAGAGACAACTGCGTGTGGGAGTGCTCTAGGAGTACAGGAGGGTGTAGGAGTGCTTGTGAGGTGCAGGAGGGGGTGTAGGAGTGCAATAGGGAAAGTATGGAGGGGTGTAAAGGGGGCTCTGTGGGGTACAGGAGGGGTGTGGGGACTGCTTGTGAGAAAAAAGGATGTGGTAGGAGTGCAACACAGTGTATAGGAGGGTGTGGGAGTGCTCTTGAGAGTACAGGAGGGGTAGGACGTTCTAGAGAGCCCGGGATGGGGTGAGTGCTCTACAAAACAGGAGGGTGAAAGGTCCCTTACGAGAGTCAGGATGGTGTATGAGTCTTATGAGAGAACAGGGGGGTGTAGGAGGCAATATGAGAGTACGGATGGGTGTGGGAGAAAAAGTTTTTTTTTTTTTGGAGATTTTCTTTCATTTTGGTCACCTTACCTAGGGGGGAACGCCGATTTTTTGAAATATATATATAAAAATATATATATATATATAATAATAATATAATAAATATATAATATATTTTATAAAGTAGTCTAATTTCTACAGAGCGGGGTTACCCCGGTTTAGGGGCCTTCTACAGAGGGGGTGTACCCGGGTTTTTTTGGGGGCCTTCTACAAGCGGTGTACCGGTTTTGGGGCCTTTCCCCACGGCGGTGTACCCGGTCAGGGCCGCATGGAGGGTCACCTTTTCACACCGGTTTACTTTCCGGGTTTTAAACCTTGACCCGCCCTGGGAGACACCTCCCCTTGCCCCCCCCAACCAAACCCCCGCCCCACGCCCCCCCCTTTCCCCCCCGTCGCGCCGCGCCCCGCGCGCCCGCCCGCGGCCCCCCCGCCCCCCCTTCGCGCCCCCGCTCGCGCCTTCTGCTGCTCGTCCGGGTCGCCCCGCGCCTCGAATTTTTTTTCTTATGTTCCTTGGATCAAGGTTTTTGGATTCTCCCCCATGGGGTTTTGAATTTTGTTTCGAATTTTTTTTTTAAAAATTTCATTTTCTTGTGCTCTCCATCTCCTCAGATCAATCGCCCCCGCGCCTCGAATTTTTTTTTCTTATTTCCCCTTGGATCAAGGTTTTTGGATTCTCCCCTATGGGGTTTCGAATTTTTTTTTGAATTTCATTTTCTTGTGCTCTCCATCTCCTCGGATCAAGTTTTTAAGGTTCCCCCTCCGACTTTCACCCCATCCCAAAATTTCTCGATAATACAAGTTTTTGGATTCCCCCCTATGGGGTTCTCGAAATTCTCCATCTCCTCGGATCAAGTTTTAAGGTTCCCCCTCCGACTTTCACCCCATCCCAAAATTTCTCGAAATCAAAGTCTCCATCTCCTCGGATCAAATTTTTAAGGTTCCCCCTCCCACTTTCACCCCCCACACCCCCATTTCCCCAAAATTTCTCAATATTACCAAGTTTTTGCATTCCTCCCTATGGGGTTTTTCGAAATTCTCCAATTCCTCGGATCAAATTTTTTGGATCCCCCTATGGGGTTTTCGAAATTCTCCAATTCCTCGGATCAAGTTTTTGGACTCCTATGGGGGCATGCTTACTGCAGGTCTAAACAAGTCAAATGACCTAAGAAGGGTGTTTACTCGGCGGTCAGTATTCCTCTCATTAAGTTAAATGAACTAAAAAGGACCACGCGCACACAGGTTGAATCTTGTCGACCCTTTTAGTTAATAAGGGCCCATAGTAGTGACGTCACACACAGGTTGAAACATGTTGAGCCTTTTAGTTCATTAAAGTTAATAAGGGGATATAGTACCTACATCATAGGGAAAACATTTTCATCATCAGAAAGACACATTTCAGGATAACACTAATAAACAATATTTTTTTTTTCATTATTTATTATACAGCCATTTCTGGTAATACAACATGGGATTCACTCTATTCTCCTACGTTTAGATGGTGGAATATCAGGGTGTCCCATAAGCCACGAGTCTTAGTATTCAAATGATATCTTTTATCATCAAGGCTGAACAAACCTCTCTTATTAATCTACAGTACTATTTCACCTTTACGTTACTTATAGACTTACACGTGAATAATTCCTCTACTACATTGATAAACATTCTTATATTCTTGCATGTGGATTAATAATGGCATAAATTGCCGAAGGAATACCCTTGGCTCTGCTGACAGTAGTTGATCTTCCAGCAAATCTAGGACAGAATACATTTAGCTTCAGTGCTAGCAACTCGCTAATAAGAGATATCGAACTTACAGATTCAATAACCCCAGCTCCCTTTTCTACTATCATCATATAAGGGATGCTCAGGACTGAAATTAGAAAATCCATATAACCTAACAATGGTTTCACTTTTAACTCTGTGTACAAATCATTACATTTCAAGCTAGGAAAAAAATAAAAAAAAAAAAAAAAAAAATATACGAGTCAGAATCGTAGAAAGGAAGTTTACATCATCACCATAAATGCTGTTTTAAAACTTTTATAACCAAAAATGATACAATTTCTTTTTAGCAATCTCAAGAATTTGAAAACCGAGATAAAGTGTTGCCTTAAGCTTCTAATATATCTTTATTGAATGTGCAAATTACTCATCTTGATTTAAATGTGTGATAGTTTTAAACAAAGGATCTTTACTCGCTCTAATAAATGCTTTCTCATTATTGATATATCTATATTCTCAGCATACTTTGTAATATTCAGCATGAATTCCCATATATGGCGTTATTAGTTAATTTGAAGGCTTTTTGACTTGATAGGACATATTGTACCTATTCCTCGTGCAATATACTTGATAATAAAGGTTCTAAAAATTTTTTGTCTGTGTATATTCAATATATGGTATGACCCTTTTCCACCTCTAACCCAAGTTTCCGTAATCACTGTAACAATTCCTAGACTGATTAAATAATTTTTCCTGAAGGTAAATGACTGCCCACTAATTCCCATTAGATTTGGGGTCTTCTACCTCATATTTCAATATAGATTTTCTCCAATAAGGAGATAACATCTCTTCGTGATATATTCATATGTATAATATTAAAGGAAGTTTCATCAGTGAGTCAGCAACCTCGGGGATATGTGCTTGTAATCACATTCTATCCAATATCCCTTTGACTCTTCACAGAAACATTCTTAATCCCACATCGAGAAAGCATTCTTCTCGTCATCGATAATTTTCGATGCCATTCTGTGGAAAGAGCTTCAACCCCATCGCACTAGCATACAAAAATTGCAATCCTAGATATAAAATATGATGCCCATCCACTCTCACATCAAAATTAGGGTTAATTAGGGATTATCAGCTTATTAAGAAAATACTGATTTAATTGCGCACGTAAACCTCCTCTGAGATTCCTTTTAATCAAGTCATATAATTCATGGAATATATCATATCACTCTTACATTAGTTTCAATAGGAATGCACCCAACTGAAAGATGGTAAACTTATATAATTACTAACGTCTAACTTATAAATATCTTTGAGTTGTTTTACGCCACCATGAAACATCGGCTAACAAACCACATCTGACTTGAGGAAATAACATCAATTAATCTCCAAAGTCTTACATTTACCAACTCAAACCTTTCATGCATGTTCAAATCTTCTTGGCTGATAGCGCTATTTCTCAAAGAATTAAAAAAATGATCTTACTCGTAATTTTGTTTCATCGAGATTCCTTTAAACCATCAATATATCATAACACAAAAATTTGTTTTCCTTTACATAATAAAGGTAAGACACTCGAGGTGCAAACTTTCAGAAATAGTCTCTGTATATTTCAGGATTTCCCGCCTTGATATGTTGTCTGCTAACGTGGAAAGAGATCCATTCAATAAAGACAGTGAATCCTGAAACCTAACTTTTTCTTGACCTACTCTACTTTCAAGAATTTGAATCCTTGTTTCGAATGAATATCAACGTTATATATATATCAACATTCAATGCCTTTAAAATTATTCCTAAATCATACGACATTTTGACAAAAAAGCAATAATTTCTCTCTCTTGTCTTACACTGCATTTTACATCGTGCACAATGGGTCCAATAAAATTTTAAAATTTTAAAGTAGGTCATGGTGTTTATTTTTGCCCTTTGGGGTTTTTTGAAGGGTTACCACATAATTCAAAATGTTCGGGAAACACCCTCATCTTATCCTCCCGACAAGGGATTTCAGTACTGTCTTCTAAACTTTTTTTTAACCATTCACCACAAACATTTAAAATAAATGTTAACACTCCCCCCTTATAACTCTTTATACACACTATTTCTCCTTTGCATAAAATAAATAAAACAAAGGCAATGGCTTTATGACGAACTCAATTTCCCTGCTGGGAGTTTTGTGTCAATCACATTCGAAATCAAATACACCGATTTTTTCTTGAATGTTATGACAAAAAATTTTAAAAAGGTACTGTTGTTCCTTCCGGGGGAAAATACGAGAACCTGATTTTTTTTACATCCTTCGGGGAAACTAACCTTCCGTGTATCAATTTCAAAAACAACTATGACATGCTTTTTTACACCTTTTTCTGTCATTACGTTCTAACATCCCGTCAAAATCTTGTTAAAACCAAATGTTTCATTCAAAATAACGCGCAAAAAAGCCCTTTAAAATTTCTTATTCCCCTTACGACACAAGCCAAAATGTCCTACTTGACCTTTTTTAAAATTGATAAACAAAAAATGAACCTTTTTTTTCCTTCCTAATATACCAAACTTATCACGCTAATGGGAAATCACTATAAAATCTGCTATTAAGACAACCCCTTAGTTTTCGCCTGCAATATGATTCCATGGCAGTTCTTTTTTTGCATTGATAGGCGGAAAAGCACGCAGTACACATAAACCCCTCATTTAAACCTGGATTAAAAACATTTTTCCCCTCTCAGATTCTCGGGAAGGGGACATAGACCCCCACTTCCACTCTTAATTCTCTTTAACAAAATTTGATACTGAAAGATTCATTTGATCTAGACCCCGCCAGATCCCCTGACTTGCAACTCTGACTCGTATCTTTTTAAAAAATTTTTCCCACCCACGACAAATACTTCAAGATTTCCTCTTTACTTACTAACCAAACGCAAATTTATCACAAATGTCCATTTTTACACACCCGATATGTTTTGACGTAATTCCTTATATCTATAATTGGGTGGATTCTGAGCGCTTTCTAGAGGGGGTCTATCATACATATCCGCATCTGTTCATAAAATAAACCCTAAAAACTGTAAATCCATTTTTAACCCTGTTAAAAATTAAAAAGGAACACTAAAATTTCCTCACTGTATGTCTACCCAAAAAATCGGGTTTAATGTAAAACTTCTGGGCTCCATCTTCACTTTATGCTTCAGACACCAGCGGGGTAGTTGCTATCCATCACTGTGCCTTGTTCTAAAATTTGGTGAGGCTTGCTTTTTAGTTCATTTTAAAAAAAAAGGGGAAGATTGGAAAAAATTTGTTTTTCTACCCAAACTTTTTTTTTTTCAGGTAAGGTTTGTTTTAAAATTTCATCATTTTTTAAAAAATTTTTTAAACTTTCTTTTTTTAATGAAGAAACATTTTAAATCTGGTAAAAAACCCGCCTAAACACTAAATCCTCCCCTAAGTCTTGTTCTTCCAAGTCCCTCACATCGGCCTGTAAATTTTAATAAAATTTCTTGCATAAATGGGGAAAATTTGCCCACACCGAAAAAAGAAAAACCAACTAAAAGTTTACATTTTTTTTTCACTATCCCAAACATTTCTTCTCTTTAAAACTTAAATATCCCCCTTTCTGACTTAAAAAGCATAATCGACTGCGTCCCCTTTTTAAACTTTAGTGATGTAAATTAGGTAACATTTTCTCGGTTTTCAGGTAAAAGATGGTCAAAAAGGTAAGGATACATTTTTTAAAGAGATAAAAGAGTTATAAATTAATTCAAATATATCCTCTTCAAGTTATAATACTTCCTCATAATAATTTAAATGAATTAAACCCGATCAAAGGTTTTAAAAAATTTTTCTTACCTCAGAGGGGTACCCAACACTTCCTTCAATTTTAAAGACATAACTTCGAACACCTAATTCTTGACCTTGGTTAATGTTTTTTTTATTTCTTCCTTTGACAACCATTGTTGATCGAAAACCTTCTTCCTTAAATTTTATTACATACTTCGAGTATAGGTTTATAGTGGGGTATTCCCGAATAAACATTTAAGTTTCCACCCCCCAATACCTTTTAAAAGATAACCCGCGTATATTTTTATTTCTTTCACACTTTTTTGAGCCTCAAAGATTCCTTGAAAAATTTATTCTGTCTGCGATAGTATCTTTCTTTAAACCCTACACCAAATGGGCATCTCTTGATTTTTCAATTTAAAATTTTTAAAATGGTATTTTCCTCCAATGGCCACAATACCAAATTGGCTTATTAGGGGTGCTAAATAAGGAAGATTAAATTTTCTTTGATCCGGTGAAAGGTTCAAACTCGATAACTTCCGATATCACATCTTCAACTCTGCACTTCTAAATTTAAAAAATGGTTCTCTACTTCGAACACATGCATAAGGATATTTCTTACCCAAAAATAACTTGCACCATATCCTTTTAAGCAACACAATTTGCTGAAAAAAAATGCAGACGTTTGTCACGAAAATATTTTTCATCGAAAATTTTTCATTCTTCAATTAAAAAAAATTTTTTTCCATCCTTGGCTGTCTCCATTTTCTTGACTTTAGTCGCACCCTGCGGAAGAGGTAAAAATCACACCACGAAAAACAGAGATTTTTATACTCAGCACCTTTTCCTCCAGACTAGATCTCTATTCAGTTCCTAATAATTTTTTTTTTAGACTCGGGAATAAAAAAGTTTAAAATTTTTATTTGAAATTTTACAATAATGAAAAAATTTTTCTACGATTTTTTTTAAATTTCCCTTTTGCAAAATCAAAAACTTTCCCTTGTTAATTTAAATTTGAACTAAAATGCGGTGAATAAAAAAAAAATTTAAATAGAGATATTTTTTTTTGATATTTTACAATAATGATAACAATATTTCTACGACTTTTTTTTTAATTTCTTTGAAAAAATCAAAAATATTTTAAGATATGATGCCAATCACCTCCGGCTAAGCACCCCCAATTCCTTTCTAAAAACACAACTTTTCCTTTAAACCCTTTGGGATCTGTTAAAAACCCACTTAAAAAGTTCATTCATGCCCTTTGAATATAATCTCAAGCCTTTCTTGTATCTAAATATTTGCATGAATTTTAAGAAACCCTTTTCAACTTACAGTTTAAATAATACTTTATGTGGGGTCCCATCGATACTGTGCGAACATATGACAAACATGGGGTTATTTTTTTCCCTTTTTTACAAATTTTTTTGCTTCCAAATTTACACAGTGACTTTTACTACAGAATGCTTTAACATCCAGGGGACTAAAAAAAATGGATTTCTAAGTGGTAAACCCGACTTAAAGCATCACAAACCCTCCCTTTTTCAATTTAACAGCGCAACAATTTTCTTTTTTTGTACAAAAGAATTTCTATCACTGCCAAAAAAAATCTTTTGTAATATTCCCTTTTATTACCGAAAATATTTTTTTTTCATCTTTTTTCTTTTTTTACCTGAATTTTGATAAAAAAATATTATAAACCCAAAAATTAAGTTTGTTTCCAACAAATGAAAAAAAATATTTCTCATTAAAATTTCTAAAAATTACAATGTGGGGGAATTTTTTTATTTTTTTTTAAAAAAAAAAAACTTCCTTTTTTATAAGCTTCTTTATTGAAAATTTTTTTCCCAAACCCCTCCAAAAAGAAGAATTTTCTGATAAGGTTTTTTTTGTTTTCTTTTTTCATTAATTTTAAAACTTCACTTAAAAATTTTCCATGAAAATTTCCCCTTATCTAAATATTGTAAAACCCAATAGGAGTGCTTTTAATCTTTTCACCCCTTTCTTTATTTTTTTTTAAACTTTTGGAAAAATTTTTCCAGAAAAACCCAAAACAATACATAGTGGAAAAATCACCCAGAGTTTTGTTATACAGGAAGGGGTCATAACACCCTTTCAATGGATTTTGTTTTAAAACCCCATGGGGCAACGGGGGC
>NC_069479.1:28481142-28638138 GCF_026875155.1 Cherax quadricarinatus
ACAAAAAATTGAAATGTGCAGTAAAAAAATCATTTTACTATATTTTTTTGATTTTTTCAATGCTTTTGCTTTTTTTAAAATCACCTGAAGCATTGAAAAAATCGAAAAATATGGCAAAATGATGTTTTACTGCATGTTTCGACGATTTAGAGTATTTAGAACACTTTTCAGACAAACCTGATATTTTAGCTAAAATTCATGGATTTTCAAACTTTTTTATCAGATTTACTAATGGAATTGAAATTTTCGAGGCTTTTCAACATTTTAAAATATATTACATATTTTTCGAAAAGCCGATAAAATTTTGATGAAATTCAGAAATAATTTTGAATATTTCATGTATATTTTTAAAAATACCAAAAGCATTGAAAAAATCGAGAAATGTGGCGAAATGATGTTTTACTGCATATTTCGACGATTTAGATCATTTACAACACTTTTCAGACAAACCTGATTTTTTAGCTAGAATTCATGGATTTTCAAACTTTTTTATCAGAATTACTGATGGAATTGAATTTTATGCTGAAAGTAACTTAAATATGACATTTAAGTGTAGTATTGTGTCAATAAATATTTCAAGTGTGAAAATCCATGTATTTTAGCTAAAAAGAAAGGTTTAATTGAAAAGTTCAGGATTTAGAATCCTGAAAGTCGTCGAAATATGCAGTAAAACCATATTTTACCATATTTTTCGATTTTTTCAATGCTTTTTTATCAGAATTACTAATGGAATTTAAATTTTCGAGGCTTTTCAACATTTTAAAGTACATTACATATTTTTCGAGAAGCCCATAAAATTTCGATGAAATTCAGAAATAATTTTGAATATTTCATATATTTTTTTAATAATACCAAAAGCAGTGAAAAAATCGAGAAATGTGGCAAAATAATGTTTTACTGCATATTTCGACGATTTAGAGCATTTACAACACTTTGTAGACAAACCTGACTTTTTATCTAAAATTCATGGATTTTCAAACTTTTTTTTATCAGAATTACTGATGGAATTGAATTTTTTGCTGAAAGTAACTTAAATATGACATTTTAGTGTAGTATTTTGTCAATAAATATTTCAAGTGTGAAAATCTATTTGTTTTAGCTAAAAAGTAAGATTTAATTGAAAAGTGCTCTTAATGCTGAAAGTCGTCGAAATATGCAGTAAAATATCATTTTACCACATTTTTCGATTTTTTCAATGCTTTCGCTATTTTTAAAAATACCTGAAGCATTGAAAAAATCGAAAAAAATGGTAAAATGATGTTTTACTGCATATATCGACGATTTTCAGCATTTAGAGCACTTCTCAGTTAAGGCTTACTTTTTAGCTAAAATACATGCATTTCCATTCTTGAAATATATATTGACACAATACTACACTAAAATGTCATATTTAAGTTACTCTCAGCATAAAATTCAATTCCATCAGTTATTCTGATAAAAAAAGCTTGAAAATCCATGAATTTTAGCTAAAAAATCAGGTTTGTCTGAAAAGTATTTTAAATGCTCTAAATCTTCGAAATATGCAGTAGAACATCATTTTGAAACATTTTTCGATTTTTTCAATGCTTTTGGTATTTTTAATAAATATATGACATATTCAAAATTATTTCTGAATTGCATTCGAAATTTTATGGGCTTTTTGAAAAATATGTAATGTACTTTAAAAAGTTAAAAAGCCTCGAAAATCCATGAATTTTAGCTAAAAAATCTGCTTTGTCTGAAAAGTGTAGTAAATGCTTAAAATTTTCGAAGTATGCAGTAAAATATCATTTTACCATATTTGTCGATTTTTTGAATGCTTCAGGTATTTCATATATTTCAGGAATTTCATATATTTCATATATTTTTTAAAAATACCACAAGCATTGAAAAAATCGAAAAATATGGCAAAATGACGTTTTACTGCGTATTTCGACGATATAGAGCATTTAGCACACTTTTCAGACAAACCTGACTTTTTAGCTACAATTCATGGATTTTCAAACTTTTTTATCAGAATTACTGATGGAATTGAATTTTATGCTGAAAGTAACTTAAATATGACATTTTAGTGTGGTATTGTGTCAATACCATGTATTTTAGCTAAAAAGAAAGGTTTGTTTGAAAAGTGCTCTAAATGCCCCACATCGTCGAAATATGCAGTAAAACATCATTTTACCATATTTTCGATTTTTTCAATGCTTTTGCTATTTTTAAAAATACCTGAAGCATTGAAAAAATCGAAAAATATTGTAAAATGAGGCTTTACTGCATATTTCGACGATTTGGAGCATTTAGATCACTTTTCAGACAAACTTGATATTTTAGCTCAAATTCATGGATTTTCAAACTTTTTTATCAGAATTACTAATGGAATTGATTTTTTCGAGGCTTTTCAACAATTTAAAGTATAGGACATATTTTTCGGAAAGCCCATAAAATTTCGATGATATTCAGAAATAATTTTGAATATTTTATATATTTTTTAAAAGTACCAAAAGCATAGAAAAAATCGAGAAATGTTGCAAAATGATGTTTTACTGCTTATTTCGACAATTTAGAGCATTTAGAACACTTTTCAGACAAACCTGATTTTTTAGTTAAAATTCATGGATTTTCTAACTTTTTTATCAGAATTACTGATGGAATTGAATTTTATGCTGAAAGTAACTTAAATATTGTGTCAGTATATATATCTCAAGTGTGAAAATCCATGTATTTTAGCTATAAAGAAAGGTTTGTTTGAAAAGTGCTCTAAATGCCCCACATCGTCGAAATATGCAGTAAAACATCATTTTACCATATTTTCGATTTTTTCAATGCTTTTGCTATTTTTAAAAATACGTGAAACATTGAAAAAATCGAAAAATATGGTAAAATGATGATTTACTGCATATTTTGACGATTTGGAACATTTAGAACACTTTTCAGACAAGCCTGATATTTTAGCTAAAATTCAATGATTTTCAAACTTTTTTATCACAATTACTAATGGAATTGAAATTTTCGAGGCTTAATTGAAAAGTGTTCTAAATGCTGAAAATCGTCTTAATATGCTATTTCAAAAATTCCTGAAGCATTGAAAAAATCGAAAAATATGGTAAAATGATGTTTTACTGCAAATTTCGATGACTTTCAGCATTTAGAGCACTTTTCAATTAAACTTACTTTTTTACTAAAATACATGGATTTTCAAACTTGAAATATTTATTGACACAACACTACACATGCTACAAATCGTCGAAATATGCAGTAAAACATCATTTTACCATATTTTTCGATTTTTTCAATGCTTTTGCTATTTTTAAAAATATCTGAAGCATTGAAAAAATCGAAAAATATAGAAAAATGATGTTTTACTGCATATTACGATTATTTGGAGAATTTAAAGTACTTTTCAAACAAACCTTTCTATTTATCTAAAATACATTTATTTTCGCACTTGAAATATATATTGACACAATACTACACTAAAATGTCATATTCAAGTTACTTTCAGCATAAAATTCAACTCTATAAGTAATTCTGATAAAAAAGTTTGAAAAGCCTTGAATTTTAGGTAGAAAATCAGGTTTGTCTGAAAAGTGTTCTAACGCTGTAAATCGTCGAAATATGCAGTAAAACATCAATTTGCCACATTTTTCGATTTTTGCAATGCTTTTTTTTTTTTTTTTAAATATATGGAATATGCAAAATAATTTCTGAATTTCATCGAAATTTTATGGGCTTTTTGAAAAATATGTAATATTCTTTAAAATGTTGAAAAGCCTCGAAAATTTCAATTCCATTAGTAATTCTGACAAAAAAGTTTGAAAATCCCTGACTTTTAGCTGAAAAATCAGCTTTGTCTGAAAAGTGTTATGAATGCTTCAAATCGTCGAAATATGCAGGAAAACATCATTTTACCATATTTTTCGATTTTTTGAATGCATCAGCCTCGAAAATTTGAATTCCAAAAGTAATTCTGATAAAAAAGTTTGAAAATCCATGTATTTCAGCTGAAAAGAAAGGTTTGTTTGAAAAGTGCTCTAAATGCTCCAAATCGTCGAAATATGCAATAAAACATCATTTTACCATATTTTTTTATTTTTTCAATGCTTTTGTTTTTTTAAAATCACCTGAAGCATTGAAAAAATCGAAAAATATGGCAAAATGATGTTTTACTGCATGTTTCGACGATTTAGAGTATTTAGAACACTTTTCATACAAACCTGATATTTTAGCTAAAATTCATGGATTTTCAAACTTTTTCATCAGATTTACTAATGGAATTGAAATTTTCGAGGCTTTTCAACATTTTAAAATATATTACATATTTTCCGAAAAGCCAATAAAATTTCTATGAAATTCAGAAATAATTTTGAATATTTCATATATATTTTTAAAAATACCAAAAGCATTGAAAAAATCGAAAAATGTGGCTAAATGATGTTTTAATGCATATTTCGACGATTTAGATCATTTACAACACTTCAGACAAACCTGATTTTTTAGCGAAGAATTCATGGATTTTCAAACTTTTTTATCAGAATTACTGATGGAATTGAATTTTATGCTGAAAGTAACTTAAATATGACATTTTAGTGTGGTATTGTGTCATTATATATCTCAAGTGTGAAAATCCATGTATTTTAGCTAAAAAGAAAGGTTTGTTTGAAAAGTGCTCTAAATGCCCCACATCGTCGAAATATGCAGTAAAACATCATTTTACCATATTTTCGATTTTTTCAATGCTTTTGCTATTTTTAAAAATACCTGAAGCATTGAAAAAATCGAAAAATATTGTAAAATGAGGCTTCTGCATATTTCGACGATTTGGAGCATTTAGATCACTTTTCAGACAAACTTGATATTTTAGCTCAAATTCATGGATTTTCAAACCTTTTTATCAGAATTACTAATGGAATTGATTTTTTCGAGGCTTTTCAACATTTTAAAGTATAGTGCATATTTTTCGGAAAGCCCATAAAATTTCGATTATATTCAGAAATAATTTTGAATATTTTATATATTTTTTAAAAGTACCAAAAGCATAGAAAAAATCGAGAAATGTTGCAAAATGATGTTTTACTGCTTATTTCGAGAATTTAGAGCATTTAGAACACTTTTCAGACAAACCTGATTTTTTAGTTAAAATTCATGGATTTTCTAACTTTTTTATCAGAATTACTGATGGAATTGAATTTTATGCTGAAAGTAACTTAAGTGTGAAAATCCATGTATTTTAGCTATAAAGAAAGGTTTGTTTGAAAAGTGCTCTAAATGCCCCACATCGTCGAAATATGCAGTAAAACATCATTTTACCATATTTTCGATTTTTTCAATGCTTTTGCTATTTTTAAAAATACGTGAAACATTGAAAAAATCGAAAAATATGGTAAAATGATGATTTACTGCATATTTTGACGATTTGGAACATTTAGAACACTTTTCAGACAAGCCTGATATTTTAGCTAAAATTCAAGGATTTTCAAACTTTTTTATCACAATTACTAATGGAATTGAAATTTTCGAGGCTTTTCAACATTTTAAAGTATATTATATATTTTTCAAAAAGAACATAAAATTTCGATGAAATTCAGAAATAATTTTGAATATTTCACATATTTTTTTAAAAATACCAAAAGCATTGAATAAATCGAGAAATGTTGCAAAATGATGTTTTACTGCATATATCGACGATTTAGAGCATTTAGAACACATTTCAGACAAACCTGATATTTTAGCTAAAATTCATTAATTTTCAAACTTTTTTATCAGAATTACTGGTGGAATTGAAATTTAGGCTAAAATAACCTTAAGTATGACATTTTAGTGTAGTATTGTGTCAATAAATTTTTCAAGTGTGAAAATCCATGAATTTTTAGCTGAAAAGTAAGGTTTAATTGAAAAGTGCTCTAAATGCTGAAAGTCATCGAAATATGCAGTAAAACATCATTTTACCATATTTTTTATATTTTTTCAATTCTTCAGTTATTTTCAAAAATAGCAAAAGCATTTAAAAAATCGAAAAATATGGTAAAATGATGTTTCACTGCATATTTCGACGATTTAGAGCATTTAGAACTTTTTTCAGGCAAACCTGACTTTTTAGCTAAAATTCATGGATTTTCAAATTTTTTTATCAGAATTACTGATGGAATTGAATTTTATGCTGAAAGTAACTTAAATATGACATTTTAGTGTAGTATTGTGTCAATAAATATTTCAAGTGTGAAAATCCATGTATTTTAGCTAAAAAGTAAGGTTTAATTGAAAAGTGCTCTAAATCCCGAAAGTCGTCGAAAACCATATTTTACCATATTTTTCGATTTTGTCAATGCTTTTGCTATTTTTAAAAATAGCAAAAGCATTGAGAAAATCGAAAAATATGGTAAAATGATGTTTTACTGCATATTTCAACGATTTTCAGCATTTAAAGCATTTTTCAATTAAACCTTACTTTTTAGCTAAACTACATGGATTTTCACACTTGAAATATATATTGACACAATACTAGACTAAAATGTCATATTTAAGTTACTTTCAGTGTAAAATTCAATTCCATCAGTAATTCTGATAAAAAAGTTTGTAAATCCATGAATTTTAGCTAAAAAATCAGGTTTGTCTGAAAAGTGTTCTAAATGCTCTAAATCGTCGAAATATGCAGTAAAACATCATTTTGCCACATTTTTCGATTTTTTCAATGCTTTTGGTATTTTTAAAAAATATATGAAATATTCAAAATTATTTCTGAATTTCATCGAAATTTATGGGCTTTTTGAAAAATATGTAATATACTTTAAAATCATGAAACGCCTCGAAAATTTCAATTCCACTAGTAATTCTGATAAAAAAGTTTGAAAATCGATGACTTTTAGCTAAAAAATCACCTTTGTCTGAGAAGTGTTATAAATACTTCAAATCGTCGAAATATGCAATAAAACATCATTTTGCCGTATTTTTCGATTTTTTTCAATGCTTCAGGAACTTTCATATATTTCAGGCATTTCATATATTTCATATATTTTTTAAAAATACCAAAAGCATTGAAAAAAATCGAAAAATGTGGCAAAATGATGTTTTACTGCATATTTCGACGATTTAGAGCATTTAGAACACTTTTCAGACAAACCTGATTTTTTAGCTAAAATTCATGGATTTTCAAACTTTTTTATCAGAATTACTGATGGAATTGAATTTTATGCTGAAAGTAACTTAAATATGACATTTTAGTGTAGTATTGTGTCAATAAATATTTCAAGTGTGAAAATCCATGTATTTTAGCTAAAAAGTAAGGTTTAATTGAAAAGTGCTCTAAATCCCGAAAGTCGTCGAAAACCATATTTTACCATATTTTTCGATTTTGTCAATGCTTTTGCTATTTTTAAAAATAGCAAAAGCATTGAGAAAATCGAAAAATATGGTAAAATGATGTTTTACTGCATATTTCAACGATTTTCAGCATTTAAAGCATTTTTCAATTAAACCTTACTTTTTAGCTAAACTACATGGATTTTCACACTTGAAATATATTGACACAATACTACACTAAAATGTCATATTTAAGTTACTTTCAGTGTAAAATTCAATTCCATCAGTAATTCTGATAAAAAAGTTTGTAAATCCATGAATTTTAGCTAGAAAATTAGGTTTGTCTGAAAAATGTTCTAAATGCTCTAAATCGTCGAAATATGCAATAAAACATCATTTTTGCCACATTTTTCGATTTTTTCAATGATTTTGGTATTTTTTAAAAAATTATATGAAATATTCAAAATTATTTCTGAATTTCATCGAAATTTTATGGGCTTTCTGAAAAGTATGAAATATACTTTAAAATGTTGAAAAGCCTCGAAAATTTCAATTCCATTAGTAATTCTGATAAAAAAGTTTGAAAATCCATGACTAATGTTAGCTAATAAAACAGCTTTGTCTGAAAATGATTATAAATGCTTCAAATCGTCGAAATATGCAGTAAAACATCATTTTACCATATTTTTCGATTTTTTCAATGCTTCAGGTGTTTCACATATTTCAGGTATTTCATATATTTCATATATTTTCTAAAAATACCAAAAACATTGAAAAAAAATCGAAAAATTTGGCAAAATGATGTCTTACTGCATATTTCGACGATTTAGAGCATTTAGAACACTTTTCAGACAAACCTGATTTTTTAGCTAAAATTCATGGATTTTCAAGCTTTTTTTATCAGAATTACTAATGGAATTGAATTTTATGCTGAAAGTAACTTACATATGACATTTTAGTTTAGTATTGTGTCAATATATATTTCATGTGTGAAAATCTATGTATTTTAGCTACAAAGAAAGGTTTGTCTGAAAAGTGCTCTACATGCTCCAAATCGTCGAAATATGCAGTAAAACATTATTTTACCATATTTTTCGATTTTTTCAATGCTTTTGCTATTTTTAAAAATACCTGAAGAATTGAAAAAATCGAAAAATGTGGCAAAATGATGTTTTACTGCATATTTCGACGATTTAGATCATTTACAACACTTTTCAGACAAACCTGATCTTTTAGCTGAAATTCATGGATTTTCAAACTTTTTTATCAGAATTACTGATGGAATTGAATTTTATGCTAACCTCTATCTAGCCAGTAGTTAAGTCACATAATCATTGAATTTATTCATTTATATTCCCTCTTCTCTTTCCATAATCGATCATTCAGCATTACTGCTATTCCTTCTTTAGCTCTAATTAACTCAAATACACCTGACCTAATCCTATTTCATTCTCAAAAATATTTTGTATTTCCACACATGCAATCTGCCAAGCTTAAATACACTTATTTCAGATTTTTAATACTGAGTGATTCCTTTTGTTTCAACATATGAAAAGGGAAATAGGATGATTATCATAGTGTTAATAGTACACAATACTGATAAGTTGATGAATAAGAGACATGTGTAGCACTTGGGTATCTATTGCTTAAACGTTTCATCAGCACATATGATTACAGCTAAATACAGGCCAAAATAATATTGGAGACAGTCGTAGTAGTTTTTAAGGTGATCAGTGGGAAAATAAGGGGATAGAAACACGTTTTAAATACTGAGAGGTATAGACAAGGTTTGGGCAGAGACAAGATGTTCCAAGATGGGACACGCAACAAGGGGTCACGTTTTGGGAAATTCCACATCACATGAATGACAAGGAAAGACATTCCATCCTCATCAGGAAGTCAAGGGTATTACATTCCATCCATATCAGAATGTCAAGGTATGACATTCCATCCACATCAGAATGTCAAGGTATGACATTCCATCCACATCAGAATGTCAAGGTATGACATTCCATCCACATCCGAATTTAAGGTATGACATTCCATCCACATCAGAATGTCAAGGTATGACATTCCATCCACATCAGAATGTCAAGGTATGACATTCCATCCACATCAGAATGTCAAGGTATGACATTCCATCCACATCAGAATGTCATGGGTATGACATTTCCATCCACATCAGAATGGTTCAAGGAATGACAATCCAACCACATCAGAATGTCAAGGTATGACATTCCTCCACATCAGAATGTCAAGGTATACATTTCCATCCACCATCAGAATGTCAAGGTATGACATTTCCTACTGAGGTCATCCACTGAGAGTGAATACTATTATATGGTCCATAATTTCGTTACTTATTTTTTCCGACAATTAACACTTTTTGAGGTAGGTTTTGGTCCCAGGACTTGTAGAAGTATCTCCTTGAAAGAAGTATTTATCGTTTGTAGACACATTATATACAATGTTGGTGTGCCAATTATGATGTTTTGTTGACATAATATGGTTAACTTAGGTTAAATTTGGTTAATCTCAAAAATAAGTACTCACCAATTGATAACAATACCTTCGTTATCTATGAGTAAAATTGATATTGATTTTTATGCACTGCACTAATTCAACGAATCATGAATTCACAAAGTTGAACAGGGAATTTGCACTAGCCCTTTAAACGTTTTCACTTTCATTCATTTTAAAATACAGAAAAAATAAATAAACAAAAATATACCCAGACAAGATTTTTTTTTTTTTTTTTTTGGGGGGGGGTATTTTATGATGGTATATCATTTAATTCTTTTCGTAACTTTATTCTTAGCTTTTTCTTGTTTATGTAATTCCACAGGAACACAATTTGACACTGCATGTAACTTATGTGATGACTATCAGAAAAATCAGTATTTAATTTCTTATTTAGGAAGAATTCGTGAAAGCTTCTTAGTATATGTTAGCTACCAGCTTCATACTTACAAAAAATATTAAAATTCAGTCTTTAATTACAGACTTCATTTTGTGAAACACTGCCTTCATTCCTTTCTGTCAGAAAACGTTTACTGTGACCAAGAAAAGTAGAACATAGTGAAAGACCAGTGTGAGACGTTACCTGTGAGTCAACGTCCACCTCTTCTAACCACTTTCCCAAGGTCCGTTCTAAAACCCAGTCAACCGTCATATACATGCAACATACTGGGCAATATGAAGGCCAGGATTATTCCCTGATTGTAAACTTATCTACAACAGGCCGAATCACTTGAGTGTGCGGTAACCAAGGTCAATAGCAGCAAGAAATGGAAGAAGTGGGGATATTAGTGGTAAACAGAAGCAGAACACTGCTACACGCACACAGCTTAGTGAATGGTAGTGGGAGAACATAACTGTACGACAGAGTACGAATTAATAGGGTAATTGTAGCATACATCTTCATTCGAGCTCTACTCTTGTATAAATTCATGGGATATTTTTTTGTGTGATGCGACTTTTCCCATGATTTTCATGCCAGCAAGTGACTTATAACACATATATAAAACACGACAGTCCCTGAATAGAATAGACCTAATCGTGATGGACGAAGATGCTTCTCACAGACTGCCTCATGTGTGAATTTAGAGTCATATTTCAGCTATAAGTTTTTTCCAAATTACCCCATTTGTCCTTTCCAATCTTACGTATTTTCACCTCATTTTGCTTTTCCTTTTATTAACTCATCCCACTCTTAGCAACTTAAGTCTTTCTAATGAAAGCCCATCTTGAAAAAATAAGCTAATGATTCTGTTAGATTACTCTCATAATATAACATCAATATCCTTCATTCCCTTTCAGCCGGTCTGCTGAGCTATAAGGAACCAAGGTCTTACTTTGACCCAAATAAAAATTCTTGTAATTAAAAGCCTACTGTTACCATTGAAATGTCTCTAACATGTTCTGTAAATGATAAGAACCTCATCAAAACTATTAACCATTTAGGTTCCATCAAATAATTCTAATGTTGTCACGTTTAGTGATCTCTTGTAATTTTAAAATAATCACCACATTATCTTTAGATCTTCAGTCAAGGGAAACAAATCCTCACTTGTCAGCTCAACGACAATATTCCGATTTATGTTGCCTCAAACGAGTCAGTGAATTCTCTTTAGGTGATTTGGCTGGGGCATTTACAAGGTGGTAATTAAGATATATGTCAAAACTGGTAACCATAATTGTGGGGTTATTGTCTCTCAACGGCGTCCATGAGCTTTTCTCTTCTCTCTATGTGTCGGGTCATTTTATGTAGCACCATCTCTATATTCGTTTTCCCAGTATTTTAGACTGTAATCAACTGGTATTATCTTTGATACAAATTATTGCACCAATAATCGGGACTCTATTTTGCTGGGAATCAATCATCTACTTCACATAGACTGATCAGGCTTGATTAAAGTTTGCATCCGTCATAACAATATTGTTACGGAGAGAATCAAAGATCTTGATGTTTACGTGCTGTTCCAAAGATGGACAAGAGAGACATTTTCTTCATAATATTTGCATTGAAAAGTAAAAAAATCCTTCATGTAGTGGTGATAAGGTAGGACATTTCCATATTACTGGAGTCATTTTAACTTTTAATCTCGTGGCGCTATGTTGACTTGTCTCTACTCCATCAAGATAAGCCAAATTAGGGGAGGAAAGAGAATCAAGCGACACCGAGCTCAGGAGAAGACAAAAGAATGAATCCATAAATAAAGAAAAGGAATACTGTAAACTACTGTAATAGTGGGGCTTGGAACTCCGGCAAAGAGTCATAAAACTCCAAGCCAGCACATAGAAGTCACTGCGTCCAGCTGGCTACATTAATATTCCTCCAACTAGTAATTTATACACCATTGTGAGGTTTGCAAGGGTCCCAATGTGAATACGCAATGTAATTTTTACAGTTGGACTTCTCTCGGCCACGCTTCAATTCGTAGTCTCTCTCTTCTCTGCCTGGTTTCCGTCTCTCTGACCTCAGAAAATTTAATTCTCTCCTGCCGCGAGAAAAACCATCCGAGTGAATTATTTTTTTTTTTAACTCAAATGACGCAAAATAATGAAGTATATTGTGGAAAAGAGATCATTTATTTACTTACTCATCATAAGAACACCATTATTATTGCTATGACTGAATCTTGATTTAATCATAACAGTCACCTGACAATCTAAATTGGGACTAAATTATTTTAATAAAACATCATCCACAAACAAAAGAGGGTGGAGTTACCCTGTATGTTCGTAATAAACGCCATGAATGGAAATTAAAAAAAAAACGAGGTACAGGCGCTCGATTCCGATATATGGAAACCCAAGGTAATGGGAAGATGAAAATTATACATGGCAAGTGGGATTGCAGGAGTGAAGGCAGCGGCTTCTAGCCCTGCATCTTCCGTGGCCCATATTTTGTTTACTCTGATGCGTGAACCTACATCATTTTTATCTTTCCTTAAACTAAGTCATGATACCTTCTCTAACCACTTCGCCGTCTAAGTTATATCACTTTGCTGACACCCTATTTTTCAAAAAGTGTATCCTATCATCATTAAACTAGTAAACAAAGACAATCCAGATCACTTAATCAACAGGCAATAAGTTTCCCAAAGAATGAGTCGGTGTGGACTGAAAAGTAGTCAACATCTCTATTTTTCTCATCTCTCACCTCATTCTTTCTCTCTCTGTTTCTCTCTCTCTCCCATCACTCTCGTGGTCACAGAGGCAGACTTCAATAAAGAAGAGGACAAGTGGTCGTGCAGGTAGCAAGGGTCTATGACCCAACACAACATGTCAGTAAACATGACAGCTCTGGACTCCTCGCGTTGTTTTTGTTATACTCTGGAGAAGCAAGTGACTCATATATGAATGTGCAAGCACACACACTCTAATAATAGTTGTGGTGTGTGTGTGTGTGTTGTGTGTGTGTGTGTGTGTGTGTGTGTTGTGTGTGTGAGGTGTGTGTGTGTGGTGTGTGTGTGTGTGTGTGTGTGTGTGTGGTGGGAGCCGAATAGGAAAAACTGGTCACTTAGCAAGAACACATTTCAAATAAAGGTCCTTTGTAAAACATTCTTTTATACTTTTAAAGATTTAATTTTCATTTGTTAATGTAAAAAATTTAAAAATAAGAAAACTTAGCTAACCTTATTAAACAAGAGTAATATAATTACTCGTAATCCATATTAAATATAAATGTTAGATAAGTAAACAAAAATTTAATATAAACAAACAACAGTGAAATATATTTTTTTCGTTAGGTCAGAATGAATTTTTTTGATATTATTACATACAATAAATTTTTCGCTTTGCCTTATTCGCCAGAAAGAGCGTTGCTGTATCAAGACCATTTCGATGTCTCTTCCCTTTTGATTCAGCTGGATGTAGAAAGTAATCAATTTTCTGTCTGGAGAGCATGAAATCACATCACAAGGGTGTAGAGAGCAGGATACTCTTTCAAAATTTCTCTCTTAATAGCGTTATTGAAACACAGACTGACCAGTGAGGCTAAACATCTGGTTCCTGATGATGCGCAATAGCAGGTACAAAGGAGTCCCTTCTAGATGATTTTACACAGTCCCACGGGGACAGGAAATGATTCTCATCCTGAAACCATCCAAATTGAAATCATCTCATTCAATCACAAGGATTGATGCATTGAGAATCAAAACTACCAGAGCATCAGCCATTGCCCCCACAAATAGTCCCTGTGCTTGGATAACCTCTGGTGAAGGTGAAGCCATTGAAAACAATTTCAAATGAAACCCGAAGAGTTGAGGAGATGGAACAACGAATAGGCAATCTATTGACACCGACGATGCCTTGTACTAAGTTACACATTTCCTAAGAATGCACTTTCCATATGATATCCCATACTTCACGAATACCGACAGTATCCATGGTGCCTCAAGTCATCATATATTTTCTACCTGGATTTCCTGTCCTCATAGTGTTGCATCCCAGGACCTGTAGCAGTGATTCACCCTGAACATCTTAGGGACAAGTCCATGACCAAAAGTTTGTTGAAGGGAGCCATGATCTGAATAATTTAACAGTCTCTGAAACTAGACCTGCTCCCCACAACAACTACAGATCACACTGTGATAGCCCAGTATTGAGAATGTAGCCTCAATAATTCTTCAGGAGTGTGTCTGGAAGGATAGAGCCCGCCTCCTGGCAGTTATTATCCCGCGTTCAGGAACTCTCTATTGTTTGTTCCGAACTTCCAGTCTGGCACAACGCCTCGACCCACATACCATCTACTACGACTACAGACGCTATTCTCGCCAAACATAGGTGAACGTATTTGTGGCAATGAATCAACAGACCAATTTTCGGTAACGCATGGTCTTGTGTGCCGTAAATCCGACGGAAAAAGATTGCAAGGCATGAAAAGGTTTAATAACACATTATCACATGGCAGAGCTTCGGAACAGCCGATGCCCAGCAAAAGGAAGCCCTCCCCAGCTATGCAGATCTATTGCAGCCAAAAGTCGTCCAGATTGTATCACACTTCAAGCTTGGACCGACGAAAGCAGGTGGTATGGACTCACATATTCCACTCCTTGGCTAATTCCTATCTCCAATACACCAGGGAGAAGGAGGGGCAGCTGCCAGCTTCAGGAATCCCAAAAGTTCTAGGAAATGTGGAGAATTGCCAATCATTATATGTATGATGTACATAGATGCTCGGAGAACCTTGGCCAATGGGGACAGAGGCATCTAAGTTCCTAAGGAATCTGTGTGTGGGTGTGTGTGTGTGTGTGGTGTTTGTGGTGTGTGTGTGTGTGTGTGTGTGTGTGAGTGTGTGTGTGTTGGTGTTGTGTGTGTGTGTTCAAACATTCGCCAGACTGGCGATTCTTAAGTCAAGACAAGCCACGGGGAGTGTGAAGATATTTAAGCTCAAAAACTGTTAAACACCTCAGTGCATCAACAGAGTATACCATTTTTGCAAGGCAGCAATTTGAAGGAGTGGGTAAATTTTCTCAGAGTAGTGCAGTGCGGGTTTGTCACCTGCCGCAGCTTCTCTTGGAAATGTGAGCCCACGTTGGTGCGACCCCGCACCACCAACATCCCAATCCCCTCCATATGGAGATAAATGGTTTTTGAGACGTACAGATATTATGAAATTACCAAGAATACAACAGCCAGCCCCCAAACTTTTTTAGCCGCGTAGAACAGTCACGTGACTTGATAATATAACATAACCATTTATATATATAGTATCAACTGAGAATAGCATTTTCTCAAGTCTCATGACTTTTCTAAGTGGCTAGAAAAAGTTGGGCTGCTATTTTATCTTCTAATTACATAAACTTGACATCGCAAAGCCCTCCTAACTGCATTTGGTGGAGGGGCTGGGATGTTTGGTGGTGCGGGGTCGCACCAACCGTTGGCTCACATTCCAAGAGAAGCTGCGGCAGGTGACAAACCCCGCCACTGCCCTACTCTGAGAAACCTCCCCACAACCCTTAGTTTGCTGCCTTTGCAACATAGCAATAGCTCCTGATGACGCACTGAGAAGTGTAAAGTACATGAGCTAAAGATTTCCACACAACCCACCATGCTTGTCTTTGCATATAAATATAACTATATAAATATATATATATACTATTCATTATTTTTTTTTTTTTTTTCAACAAGTTCGGCCGTCTCCCACCAGGCAGGGTGGACCCAAATAGAAAGAAAAACCCCGAAAAAAGGAAAATACTTTCTTCATCATTCAACACTTTCACCACACTCGCACATTATCACTGTTTTGCAGAGGTGCTCAGAAAACCACAGTCAAGAGCATGACACATATAAAGATACACAACATAACCCTCCAAACTGCCAATATCCCAAACCCCTCTTTAAATGCAGGCATTTGTACTTCCCTATTTCCAGGACTCAAGTCTCGACTATATGAAAATAAACCGGTTTCCCCCTGAATCCTTCACTAAATATTACCCTGGTCACACTCCAACAGATCGTCAGGGTCCCAAGTAACCAATCGTCTCCATTGCACTCCTATCTAACACGCTCACGCATCTGTCTTGGGAATCGAACCTCCCGCCCTCGTCCGAGGTGGAAGCGAGAAGCGTTAACACCAGGCCACCAGATCCACCATGAGCACCTTAAATCCCAGACCAGTGCCTAAGAAGCGAATACAGAACCATACAAGACGTACCACTGCGAAACCCAGTAGATAAATATAGAGATACGCAAGGAGATGGTACAGAAAAGAAAACGGGGTTACTGAACTGCTTAAGAACCAAATGTGCTACAACAGAGGAAAGATAGACTTAGCCGAGAGATCACTTATTAGAGCAAAAACCTTAGAATGTCATACCGGACAGAAGTACAAATGGAACTAAGACATACAGGATATGCAAGAAACTCAAAATCAATTCCAACGTAAAATACACGTTAAGAACTACCTTAGAATTCGACCACTACAGAGAGAGACGCTTAAACTGACGAAGAAAGAAAATGAGTGAAATCCTAAAAGAACAGTATGATTCCGGTGTTCACAACCCACTAAATGACAGCAAGGTAGAAAATGCAGAAATTATTTTTCAACTCCAGAAGAAGGCCGTGCAGACCAACTGACAGTGTACAAATCCCATAGTTTTGAAAAAGACTAGTAAAGCAGCCCCACTCACCTCAGACACCTGGACCAGATTCATGGACTGCTGCTCTGTTATAAAGAAGTGCCAAAGTACCACTAGCACGAGCCCTCAGTATTCTTTGGAGAAGAGTCCTAGAACTAGGAGAAATACCGAAGGCCCTTAAAGAGTGCATACATAGCTCCTTTGCATAAGAAGGTAGTAAAAGCACAACCTAACAATTACAGACCAGTAGCCCCTGATCCTTACACATCCTGAGACGGTAGATTACAAATTTCCTAGAGCAGCACAACCAACATAACCCGAACCAGATGGTTTTTAGAGCGAGGACGAATCATGTCTGTCACAGCTTGCTGAACAATATGGACAGAATTACGGAGGCATTGGAATACGACCAAAAAACGCAGATGTTGCTTACACAGAATGTTACCAAAGGCTTTGACAAAAGCGATCATGGAGTGATAGCGCACAAAAATGAAGTGCCATGAACATTACGGGGAAGGCAGGAAGATGGATTTTCGTTTCCTAACACACAAACACAAAAAAGTAGTAGTGAACAGGGCAAGATCCAGCATCAGCGAATCAAAAGCTCGTGACTCAAGGCACTGTCCTGGCACCTCTGCTGTTTCTCATCCTCATAAGCAGACATAGACAAAAACACTCCTGCACAACTTTTGTATCATATTTGTAGATGACACTGAAATAAGCTGAAAGTCAGTACGGTAAGGACAACAGTAAAAAGTACATGAAGACATAAACAACGGTTTTTTTCCAGTGGGCAATGAAAACCCCATGGCGTTTCAATGAGTGATAAGTTTCCCAGTTGCTGCTTAGGTATTGGAAAGAATGAAAAGCTCAAAAGGAACACTATTTAGAAAACTCAAGAGGGCCACCAAATAGGAATGTAAAGGAACACGTAAAAGATCTGGGAATAAGTATGTTAGCGGATATTTCTTTTAAAGCCCATAACAAGAACAAAGATCACGACAGCCAGGAAGATGACGGGGTGGGCATTGTACTCTAGAAAGCAGAGCTAGCAAAACAAGGGACATAATGTCTGATGGTGATACTCTTCAAAAAGATAGTGCTCCATCACTTAAAATATTGCTCCAGTGCTGATACGGGTCCCCGTTCCAGCAGGAGAAATATCGGAACTGGAACAAATAAAGAGATCGCTTTACGCTCACAATTGAGCCAGTAACCTTAACTACTGGGAACGCCTGCAAGCCTTGAACATGTATTCACTGAGCGGAGAAAGATACATGAAATATATACCTGGAAGGTACTCGAGGGCTTGTCCAAAATCTACCACTGCCATAACAACAACCGGAGGAGAGATATGGAGGAAGTATAAAATATACCCAGTGAGGAGTATGGTGTGGTATATCGACATCCTGGGTCCCAGAACAATCAACGTCTTACGAGAAGATAATCAGAAACTACGGTTGAACAATAAGGAAACTGGACAAGTATCTTGAACAGCGATGCAAAGTGGGCCCCGCGGCCTCCACCAGCAACGGTATACAGCCAGTACTGTCCTGCTTCAGACAGCCTATGAGTCTGCCAGCTTAGTTCTATTTCGCGCACTAAGATGCTGCCCTCTGTAGCTAGGCCTCACGTTGGCACGGCATCCTGTCCAGTCCCTTTCCTCGCTTCACTCACACAGCGTCCTATCAGGAAGACAGAAGGCCTATTACTCCTCCTCCAGTGGGATGGCCACTCCGGTGGCCATGTGCTCAACACACAAAGCCGTGTACCCACCACGACTTAACAATAAACAAGAAGCCTCCCGAAGATTAGTATCATTACTCCCCGCAACCAGCCTACCAAATAATCTTGTTAAACATTGAAGCAGCTGGTGGTCGCACAGTTGTGTTACCCTGAGAAAGGAAGGAAGAGGTATAAGTCATCATCACTCATCACCCTATACAAGAACATCCGTCACTCCAACTGAGATTATCTTGATGTCTTGTCTGCACGTTTCAGACATCCAGACACAGGTACAAGTGCAGGATCTAGCCGAAATTTGCCGAAATGACTCCGAGGAAATTTATTTGGTGTTCCAGTGACCCCACGCTACAGGCATTCCCACGTTGTTTCTAAAGTCACGTGTTCAACGTCATTTGTATGTGCTGTTCAGCTCAGCACAGCTGTTTTCAGCAAGCCAGAGCGAGTTTCATGGAATTCTGCGTCCAGTGTGTTCTGTGTTTGTGGATGGGTAGAGGAGTCATTGGCCAGATGCTCCTGCCAAACACCACCCACGCTCCTCGCGGCCACCACACTACCATACACTCACCACTACTCACTCCCACTGCTGTGTTTTCTGCTGTTTTTCGTGTGATTCATGCCAGAGTTGTGTATCCGAGTGCCCGAGGCCACTCGAAGCTACGTGATCAGCATGGCCACGTAGATCATCACGATAGCACGTGTGATCCCGACGCCACGTGGGTGTTTGGGGCGATGACACGTAGATCTAAACCAGCCACGTTGAGTTACCAATGTTCCATGCCACAAGCTGTGTCCCTGTCTGCCGCATCAACATAACGACACCGACGATGCTGCCGGCGACTTCATGCCGTCACGATGTCTGCTGCTTACGTCACCTCACGATGTCTGCTGACGTCACCTCGAGATGTCTGCTGACGTCACATCGCGACATAACATAGATGTCACATCGAGTGTTTCTTCTATAATTATTGCAGTATTGTCGAGAAGATAGAGAGAAGATATATGTCGTGTGTTAATTAATTCCTCTCGAGTCAGTTGTTCTCACATGTTTAGTGTAACCGTAATGTACCGCAGGTGTGTTTAAAGGTTTTCCGAGTGTCCATGATGTCTGAGCCAGACCTTACTAAGCACCACAGTGGCTACGTCACCCCGTGTGACCAGTGTGTTTTGGAACACTGATTAACTAGCCCCGATGACCGATCCCCTCTTGTAAGAAAGCTTTTATGCTCGTCGCTTCTGTTATAGTTTCCGCAGAATCGTACTGCTACGATTCCCATCGGATTTGTTTCAGTTTTCACTTGGAGCCTCCAGACCGTCAGAGTGCAGTTATATGTAGAGAAACAAGTCTGGGGACGCCATAGACTAACCTCGCTTAACTCCAACTGCCCAGAGAATGACACTCTCCAAGCCGCAGTTAGCCACTGACTGGCAGGCCTCTGTGGTCGCCACGTGTCACAAGCAACAGTGAGCAGCCTGCCGCAAAGATGTCCCTTTGACTGCTAGCTCACTCACTGCAGCTGGTGATGATTTTACGACGTTCCCAGATGGTTCGCCCCCATTCGTCTCTCCCACGACTCGCTCCACAACTCGCTCCACGCTCGCCGGGCAGTGACAGCCCAGCGACAGTACCAGTCAAGAAGTGTCCCTCACTGAGTCGCTTGCCATAAGTCTGCCAGTTGCCGATATTTTGTCGACGCCTCACTCGAGGGCACCAGCATGACGAAACCCCAGTTGAAGTGAAAACCTGCAGCGACGTCCTACGATGACTGCTTCACAACATTCACCGTTCCCAAGGGACGTAACCTGTACAACACAGCACAGCCGCAGCGATGTCGGTTCTTGTGTTGCAGAAATCTGTCCCAGACGCAGGAAGGCGTGCAGTGATGCCCTTTCGACGCTCACTGCCTATGACCACGATGTTTAGCACACCACATGTTCTTTTTTTCTTCCTTCCTCTCCCTGTAAGACGATTTTTTCCATGTTCCATGATGTATATATGTTTTACTTATCTGTGGTGTCCTGTGCCCAGTTCCACGAGAAGAGACCGAGTTTCTTCACACAACCAGTATGTTACGCGTCGGGACGATGCCGGAATGTGGCCGAGCGTATGTAGACAGCGCTGTACTGTTGCACATACAGCCTATGCTGTCTGCCAGCTTAGTTTTCATATTCGTCGGCACTAAGATGCTGCACTCTGTAGCTATGCCTCTCGGTGGCAACGGTGCAAGCCTGCCTGCCCTTGCCTCGCTCTCACCACACAGTGGCCAGCAGTAAGTGCAGAATGGCCTACTAGGCTCTCTTCTCTCGTGGGATGGCCCTGCCGGTGCCATGGACACAACAACACAATCCTGTTACCCACCACGACTTAACACTAAACAAGAAGCCACCGAAGATATATCATACTCCCCGCTACCAGCCTACAAATTAATCTTGTTTAAACACAACAGCCTGGTTTATCAGGCCAAGCAACCAGACTGGGACAGACCCAGGGCTAGGCTCAGAGATAGGTAAATTCTCGACACTCTTCAAAGTTATATCAAAAGGTATATAAAAGGTGTCAATGCTAGATAATACATTAACTAACCTGAACTAGGAAGCTGTTTATTGAACGTCGGCAGTGACAACCACATCAGAATGTCAGGTATGACATTCCAACCCACATCAGGAATGTCAAGGTATGACATTCCATCCACATCAGAATTCCATGTATGACATTCCATCCACATCAGAATGTCCAATGTATGAAACATTCCAACCACATCAGGAATGTCAAGGTATGACATATCAATCCACATCAGGAATGTCAAGGTATGACATTCCATCCACATCAAATGTCATGGTATGACATCCATATCACAATCAGAATGTGAAAGGTTGTGACATTCCCATCCACTTCAGGAATGTCAAGTTAAGACATTCCATCCACATAGAATGCATGTATGCCATTTCCATCCACATCAGAATGTCAAGGTATGACATTCCATCTACATCAGGAATGTCAAGGTATGACATTCCTCCACAACAGTGAATGTCCAAGTAAGACATTCCATCACACAAATCAGGAATGACAAGGTAAAACAATCCATCCACAACAGGAATGTCAATGTATTACAATTCCATCCACATCAGAATGTCACGGTATGACATTCCCATAAACATCAGTGAATGTCAAGGTATGACATTCCATCTACATCAGGACCTGTACAAGGTATGACATTCATCCAACATCAGGAATGTCAAGTAGGGACATTTCCATCCACATCAGGAATGTCCAAGGATGGACAATCCATCCACATCAGAATGTCAATGTAAGTACAATCCATCCACATCAGGAATGTCAAGGTATGACATTCCATCCACATCATTAATGTCAAGGTATGACATTCCATCCACAATCAGGAATGTTAAGGTATACATTCCATCCACCCATCAGAAAGTCCAAGGATGACATTCCATCCACATCAGAATGTCCAGGTATGACAATCCATCCCAACAACATGTCAAGATAATGACATTCCATCCACATCAGGAATGTTAAGGTATGACATTTCCATCCACATCAGTGAATGTCAAGTATTGACATTCCATCCACATCAGAATGTCAAGTGTATCATTGCCATCCACACAGAAATGTCAAGGTAATGCCCAATTCCATCCACATCAGTAATGTCCCAATGTAATGACATTCCATCCACATCAGGAATGTCAAGGTATGACATTCCATCCGCATCAGGAATGTCCAAGGTATGACATTCCATCAACAATCAGGAACGTCAAGGTAAGACAATTCCCATCCACATCATGGAATGTCAAGGTATGACATTCCATACCACATCAGGAATGTCAAGGTAAGGGGTGACATACCATCCACATCAGGAATGTCAAGGCATGCCATTTAAATCCACATCAAATGCCATGGTAGTACATTCATCCACATCAGGAATGTTTAAGGTATACATCCACCATCCACATCAGGAATGATCAAGGTAAGACAATCCCATCACACATCAGGAAAGTAATGGTAGACATTCCATCCACATCCGGAATGTCCAGTATGACATTCCATCCACATCAGGAAAAGTACGGTATGACATTCAAGTCCACATCAGGAATGTCAAGATGACATTCCATCCACAATCAGAATGTCAAGTATGACATTTCCATATCCACAATCAGAATGTCAAGGTAAAGACATTCCATCCACATCAGGAATGTCAAGTATGACATTCCATCCACATCAGGAATGTCAAGTGTAGCATTCCATCCACATCCAAATGCCATGGTATGAACATTCCACCACATCAGGAATGTTAAGTAAGTACATTTCCATCCACATCAGGAATGTCTAAGGTATGACATCCATCCACATCATGAATGTTAAGGTATGACATTCCATCCCACATCAGTGAATGTCAAGGTATGACATTCCATCCACATTCAGAATGTCCAAGGTATGACATTCCATCCCACATCAGAACGTCAAGGTATGACATTTCCATCCCACATCAGGAATGTCCAAGGTATGAACATTCCCATCCACACCAAGGAATGTCAAGGTATGACATTCCACCCACATCAGGAAGTCAATGTATGACATTCCAACCACATCATAATGTCAAGGTATGACATTCCACCACATCATGAATGTCAAGGAAATTACATTCCATCCAATCATGAATGTCAAGGTATGACAATCCCACCCACATCAGGAATGTCAAGGTAATGACATTCCATCCACATCAAGGGAATGTCAAGTATGACATTCCATCCACATCAGAATGTCAAGGTAATGAACATTCCATCCACATCTGTGACTTCAAGGTATGACATTCCATCCACAACAGAATGTCAATGTAAGACATTCCATCCACATCAGGACTGTTTAAGGTATGACATTCCAACCACATCAGAATGTCAAGTATGACATTCCATCCACACAGGAATGTTCAAGGTATGACATTCCCATCCACAACAAATGTCAAGGTATGACATTCCTTCCACTATCAGGATGTAAAGGTAATGACATTCCATCCACATCAGGAATCCAAGGTATGACATTCCTCCACATCAGAATGTCAAAGGTATGCCATTCCATCCACATCAGGAATTTCGAGGTTATGACATTCCATCCACATCATGAATGTCAAGGTATGACATTCCATTCCACATCAGAATGTCCAAGGTATACATTCCAACCGCAACAGGAAAGTCAAAGTATGACATTCCATCCATATCAAATGTCAAGGTATGACAATTCCCTCCACATCAGAAAGTTAGGTATGACATTCCATCCCACATCAGAATGTCTAGGTATTCGCATCCCATCCACATCAGGAAATGTCAAGGTATTACATTCCATCCACTCAGGAAATGTCAAGAATGACATTCCAATCCACATCAGGAAGTCAAGGTATTGACATTTCCATCCACATCAAATGTCAAGGTATGACATTCCATTCCAACATCATGAATGTGTTAGGTAATGACAATCTATCCACATCAGGAATTCAAGAGTATGACATTTCATCACATCAGAATGTCAAGGTATCCATTTCCATCCACATCAGGAATGTCAAGGTATGACATTCCAACCCACATTCAGAATGGTCAAGGTATGACATTCCATCCGCATCAAATGTCAAGGAATTACATTCCATCCACAAGGAATGTTCAAGGTATGACATTCCATCTCACATCAGGAATGTCAAGGTATGACAATTCATCCATCCACATCAGAAATGTCAAGGTATGACAAGCCATCCAATCAGGAATGTCAGGTATGACATTCCATTCCACATCAGAAATTGCCATGGTATGACAATTCCATTCACATCAAGAATGTTAAAGGTATGACATTCCATCCCACCTCAGGAATGTCAAGGTATGACATTCCCATCCACATCGGAAATGTAAGCATGACATTCCATCCCATCAGGAATGTCAAGGTATGAGCATTCCCTCCCTCCAACCAGGAATGTAAGGAAAAGACAAACCAACCACAATCAGGAATGGCAAGGTATAGACATTCCATCCCCATCAGAAAGTCAAGGTATGAACATCCATCCAATCAGATGTCAAGGTATGACGTTCCATCCCACAACAGGAATGTCAAGGTATGACATTCCCATCCAACATCAGGAATGTCAAGGTATGACATTCCATTCACATCAGAATGCCATGGTATGACATTCATACACATCAGAATGTTAAGGTATGACATTCCATCCACATCAGGAATGTCATGGTATGAACATTCCAACCACAACAGAATGTTTAAGGTAAGACATACCATCCACATCAGAATGTCAAGGTATGACATTCCACCCACATCAGAATGTCAAGGAAGTGGACATTCCATCCACATCAGGAATGTTAAAGGTATTACACTTCCATCCACATCAGAATGTCAAGGTAAGACATTCCATCCACATCAGAATGTCAAGGTACGCCAACCCATCCAACATCAGGAATGTCAAGGTATGACATTCCCCACAACAGAATGTCAATGTATACATCCATCCACATCAGGATGTCAAGTATGACATCCATCGCATCAGTACTGTCAATGTAAATGACAGTACCATCCACATCAAGAACGTCAAGGGTATGCCATTCCACCACATCATGAAATGTTCAAGGTATACATTCATCCACACAGGAATGTCAAGGAATGACATTCCAATCCACATCAGATGCCCATGGTATGACATTCCACCACATCAATATGTTAAGGTATGACAATCCTCCACTATCAAAGGAATGACTAGTATGACATCCATCCACATCAGGAATGTCAAGGTAGAACAATCCATCCACTCATGAAGTTCAAGGTATACATTCCATCCATATCAGAAATGTCAAGGTATGACATTTCCCATCCACATCAGAATGTCAAGGTATGACATTCATCCACATCACATGAATGACAAGGAAAGACATTCCATCCTCATCAGGAAGTCAAGGGTATGACATTCCATCCATATCAGAATGTCAAGGTATGACATTCCATCCACATCAGAATGTCAAGGTATGACATTCCATCCACATCAGAATGTCAAGGTATGACATTCCATCCACATCAGAATTTTAAGGTATGACTTTCCATCCACATCAGAATGTCAAGGTATGACATTCCATCCACATCAGAATGTCAAGGTATGACATTCCATCCACATCAGAATGTCAAGGTATGACATTCCATCCACATCAGAATGTCATGGGTATGACATTTCCATCCACATCAGAATGGTTCAAGGAATGACAATCCAACCACATCAGAATGTCAAGGTATGACATTCCTCCACATCAGAATGTCAAGGTATACATTTCCATCCACCATCAGAATGTCAAGGTATGACATTTCCTACTGAGGTCATCCACTGAGAGTGAATACTATTATATGGTCCATAATTTCGTTACTTATTTTTTCCGACAATTAACACTTTTTGAGGTAGGTTTTGGTCCCAGGACTTGTAGAAGTATCTCCTTGAAAGAAGTATTTATCGTTTGTAGACACATTATATACAATGTTGGTGTGCCAATTATGATGTTTTGTTGACATAATATGGTTAACTTAGGTTAAATTTGGTTAATCTCAAAAATAAGTACTCACCAATTGATAACAATACCTTCGTTATCTATGAGTAAAATTGATATTGATTTTTATGCACTGCACTAATTCAACGAATCATGAATTCACAAAGTTGAACAGGGAATTTGCACTAGCCCTTTAAACGTTTTCACTTTCATTCATTTTAAAATACAGAAAAAATAAATAAACAAAAATATACCCAGACAAGATTTTTTTTTTTTTTTTTTTGGGGGGGGGTATTTTATGATGGTATATCATTTAATTCTTTTCGTAACTTTATTCTTAGCTTTTTCTTGTTTATGTAATTCCACAGGAACACAATTTGACACTGCATGTAACTTATGTGATGACTATCAGAAAAATCAGTATTTAATTTCTTATTTAGGAAGAATTCGTGAAAGCTTCTTAGTATATGTTAGCTACCAGCTTCATACTTACAAAAAATATTAAAATTCAGTCTTTAATTACAGACTTCATTTTGTGAAACACTGCCTTCATTCCTTTCTGTCAGAAAACGTTTACTGTGACCAAGAAAAGTAGAACATAGTGAAAGACCAGTGTGAGACGTTACCTGTGAGTCAACGTCCACCTCTTCTAACCACTTTCCCAAGGTCCGTTCTAAAACCCAGTCAACCGTCATATACATGCAACATACTGGGCAATATGAAGGCCAGGATTATTCCCTGATTGTAAACTTATCTACAACAGGCCGAATCACTTGAGTGTGCGGTAACCAAGGTCAATAGCAGCAAGAAATGGAAGAAGTGGGGATATTAGTGGTAAACAGAAGCAGAACACTGCTACACGCACACAGCTTAGTGAATGGTAGTGGGAGAACATAACTGTACGACAGAGTACGAATTAATAGGGTAATTGTAGCATACATCTTCATTCGAGCTCTACTCTTGTATAAATTCATGGGATATTTTTTTGTGTGATGCGACTTTTCCCATGATTTTCATGCCAGCAAGTGACTTATAACACATATATAAAACACGACAGTCCCTGAATAGAATAGACCTAATCGTGATGGACGAAGATGCTTCTCACAGACTGCCTCATGTGTGAATTTAGAGTCATATTTCAGCTATAAGTTTTTTCCAAATTACCCCATTTGTCCTTTCCAATCTTACGTATTTTCACCTCATTTTGCTTTTCCTTTTATTAACTCATCCCACTCTTAGCAACTTAAGTCTTTCTAATGAAAGCCCATCTTGAAAAAATAAGCTAATGATTCTGTTAGATTACTCTCATAATATAACATCAATATCCTTCATTCCCTTTCAGCCGGTCTGCTGAGCTATAAGGAACCAAGGTCTTACTTTGACCCAAATAAAAATTCTTGTAATTAAAAGCCTACTGTTACCATTGAAATGTCTCTAACATGTTCTGTAAATGATAAGAACCTCATCAAAACTATTAACCATTTAGGTTCCATCAAATAATTCTAATGTTGTCACGTTTAGTGATCTCTTGTAATTTTAAAATAATCACCACATTATCTTTAGATCTTCAGTCAAGGGAAACAAATCCTCACTTGTCAGCTCAACGACAATATTCCGATTTATGTTGCCTCAAACGAGTCAGTGAATTCTCTTTAGGTGATTTGGCTGGGGCATTTACAAGGTGGTAATTAAGATATATGTCAAAACTGGTAACCATAATTGTGGGGTTATTGTCTCTCAACGGCGTCCATGAGCTTTTCTCTTCTCTCTATGTGTCGGGTCATTTTATGTAGCACCATCTCTATATTCGTTTTCCCAGTATTTTAGACTGTAATCAACTGGTATTATCTTTGATACAAATTATTGCACCAATAATCGGGACTCTATTTTGTCGGAAACAATCACTACTTCACATAGACTGATCAGGCTTGATTAAGTTTGCAATCCGTCATAACAATATTGTTACGGAGAGAATCAAAGATCTTGATGTTTACGTGCTGTTCCAAAGATGGACAAGAGAGACATTTTCTTCATAATATTTGCATTGAAAAGTAAAAAAATCCTTCATGTAGTGGTGATAAGGTAGGCCATTTCCATATTACTGGAGTCATTTTAACTTTTAATCTCGTGGCGCTATGTTGACTTGTCTCTACTCCATCAAGATAAGCAATTAGGGAGGAAAGAGAATCAAGCGACACCGAGCTCAGGAGAAGACAAAAGAATGAATCCATAAATAAAGAAAAGGAATACTGTAAACTACTGTAATAGTGGGGCTTGGAACTCCGGCAAAGAGTCATAAAACTCCAAGCCAGCACATAGAAGTCACTGCGTCCAGCTGGCTACATTAATATTCCTCCAACTAGTAATTTATACACCATTGTGAGGTTTGCAAGGGTCCCAATGTGAATACGCAATGTAATTTTTACAGTTGGACTTCTCTCGGCCACGCTTCAATTCGTAGTCTCTCTCTTCTCTGCCTGGTTTCCGTCTCTCTGACCTCAGAAAATTTAATTCTCTCCTGCCGCGAGAAAAACCATCCGAGTGAATTATTTTTTTTTTTAACTCAAATGACGCAAAATAATGAAGTATATTGTGGAAAAGAGATCATTTATTTACTTACTCATCATAAGAACACCATTATTATTGCTATGACTGAATCTTGATTTAATCATAACAGTCACCTGACAATCTAAATTGGGACTAAATTATTTTAATAAAACATCATCCACAAACAAAAGAGGGTGGAGTTACCCTGTATGTTCGTAATAAACGCCATGAATGGAAATTAAAAAAAAAACGAGGTACAGGCGCTCGATTCCGATATATGGAAACCCAAGGTAATGGGAAGATGAAAATTATACATGGCAAGTGGGATTGCAGGAGTGAAGGCAGCGGCTTCTAGCCCTGCATCTTCCGTGGCCCATATTTTGTTTACTCTGATGCGTGAACCTACATCATTTTTATCTTTCCTTAAACTAAGTCATGATACCTTCTCTAACCACTTCGCCGTCTAAGTTATATCACTTTGCTGACACCCTATTTTTCAAAAAGTGTATCCTATCATCATTAAACTAGTAAACAAAGACAATCCAGATCACTTAATCAACAGGCAATAAGTTTCCCAAAGAATGAGTCGGTGTGGACTGAAAAGTAGTCAACATCTCTATTTTTCTCATCTCTCACCTCATTCTTTCTCTCTCTGTTTCTCTCTCTCTCCCATCACTCTCGTGGTCACAGAGGCAGACTTCAATAAAGAAGAGGACAAGTGGTCGTGCAGGTAGCAAGGGTCTATGACCCAACACAACATGTCAGTAAACATGACAGCTCTGGACTCCTCGCGTTGTTTTTGTTATACTCTGGAGAAGCAAGTGACTCATATATGAATGTGCAAGCACACACACTCTAATAATAGTTGTGGTGTGTGTGTGTGTGTTGTGTGTGTGTGTGTGTGTGTGTGTGTTGTGTGTGTGAGGTGTGTGTGTGTGGTGTGTGTGTGTGTGTGTGTGTGTGTGTGGTGGGAGCCGAATAGGAAAAACTGGTCACTTAGCAAGAACACATTTCAAATAAAGGTCCTTTGTAAAACATTCTTTTATACTTTTAAAGATTTAATTTTCATTTGTTAATGTAAAAAATTTAAAAATAAGAAAACTTAGCTAACCTTATTAAACAAGAGTAATATAATTACTCGTAATCCATATTAAATATAAATGTTAGATAAGTAAACAAAAATTTAATATAAACAAACAACAGTGAAATATATTTTTTTCGTTAGGTCAGAATGAATTTTTTTGATATTATTACATACAATAAATTTTTCGCTTTGCCTTATTCGCCAGAAAGAGCGTTGCTGTATCAAGACCATTTCGATGTCTCTTCCCTTTTGATTCAGCTGGATGTAGAAAGTAATCAATTTTCTGTCTGGAGAGCATGAAATCACATCACAAGGGTGTAGAGAGCAGGATACTCTTTCAAAATTTCTCTCTTAATAGCGTTATTGAAACACAGACTGACCAGTGAGGCTAAACATCTGGTTCCTGATGATGCGCAATAGCAGGTACAAAGGAGTCCCTTCTAGATGATTTTACACAGTCCCACGGGGACAGGAAATGATTCTCATCCTGAAACCATCCAAATTGAAATCATCTCATTCAATCACAAGGATTGATGCATTGAGAATCAAAACTACCAGAGCATCAGCCATTGCCCCCACAAATAGTCCCTGTGCTTGGATAACCTCTGGTGAAGGTGAAGCCATTGAAAACAATTTCAAATGAAACCCGAAGAGTTGAGGAGATGGAACAACGAATAGGCAATCTATTGACACCGACGATGCCTTGTACTAAGTTACACATTTCCTAAGAATGCACTTTCCATATGATATCCCATACTTCACGAATACCGACAGTATCCATGGTGCCTCAAGTCATCATATATTTTCTACCTGGATTTCCTGTCCTCATAGTGTTGCATCCCAGGACCTGTAGCAGTGATTCACCCTGAACATCTTAGGGACAAGTCCATGACCAAAAGTTTGTTGAAGGGAGCCATGATCTGAATAATTTAACAGTCTCTGAAACTAGACCTGCTCCCCACAACAACTACAGATCACACTGTGATAGCCCAGTATTGAGAATGTAGCCTCAATAATTCTTCAGGAGTGTGTCTGGAAGGATAGAGCCCGCCTCCTGGCAGTTATTATCCCGCGTTCAGGAACTCTCTATTGTTTGTTCCGAACTTCCAGTCTGGCACAACGCCTCGACCCACATACCATCTACTACGACTACAGACGCTATTCTCGCCAAACATAGGTGAACGTATTTGTGGCAATGAATCAACAGACCAATTTTCGGTAACGCATGGTCTTGTGTGCCGTAAATCCGACGGAAAAAGATTGCAAGGCATGAAAAGGTTTAATAACACATTATCACATGGCAGAGCTTCGGAACAGCCGATGCCCAGCAAAAGGAAGCCCTCCCCAGCTATGCAGATCTATTGCAGCCAAAAGTCGTCCAGATTGTATCACACTTCAAGCTTGGACCGACGAAAGCAGGTGGTATGGACTCACATATTCCACTCCTTGGCTAATTCCTATCTCCAATACACCAGGGAGAAGGAGGGGCAGCTGCCAGCTTCAGGAATCCCAAAAGTTCTAGGAAATGTGGAGAATTGCCAATCATTATATGTATGATGTACATAGATGCTCGGAGAACCTTGGCCAATGGGGACAGAGGCATCTAAGTTCCTAAGGAATCTGTGTGTGGGTGTGTGTGTGTGTGTGGTGTTTGTGGTGTGTGTGTGTGTGTGTGTGTGTGTGAGTGTGTGTGTGTTGGTGTTGTGTGTGTGTGTTCAAACATTCGCCAGACTGGCGATTCTTAAGTCAAGACAAGCCACGGGGAGTGTGAAGATATTTAAGCTCAAAAACTGTTAAACACCTCAGTGCATCAACAGAGTATACCATTTTTGCAAGGCAGCAATTTGAAGGAGTGGGTAAATTTTCTCAGAGTAGTGCAGTGCGGGTTTGTCACCTGCCGCAGCTTCTCTTGGAAATGTGAGCCCACGTTGGTGCGACCCCGCACCACCAACATCCCAATCCCCTCCATATGGAGATAAATGGTTTTTGAGACGTACAGATATTATGAAATTACCAAGAATACAACAGCCAGCCCCCAAACTTTTTTAGCCGCGTAGAACAGTCACGTGACTTGATAATATAACATAACCATTTATATATATAGTATCAACTGAGAATAGCATTTTCTCAAGTCTCATGACTTTTCTAAGTGGCTAGAAAAAGTTGGGCTGCTATTTTATCTTCTAATTACATAAACTTGACATCGCAAAGCCCTCCTAACTGCATTTGGTGGAGGGGCTGGGATGTTTGGTGGTGCGGGGTCGCACCAACCGTTGGCTCACATTCCAAGAGAAGCTGCGGCAGGTGACAAACCCCGCCACTGCCCTACTCTGAGAAACCTCCCCACAACCCTTAGTTTGCTGCCTTTGCAACATAGCAATAGCTCCTGATGACGCACTGAGAAGTGTAAAGTACATGAGCTAAAGATTTCCACACAACCCACCATGCTTGTCTTTGCATATAAATATAACTATATAAATATATATATATACTATTCATTATTTTTTTTTTTTTTTTCAACAAGTTCGGCCGTCTCCCACCAGGCAGGGTGGACCCAAATAGAAAGAAAAACCCCGAAAAAAGGAAAATACTTTCTTCATCATTCAACACTTTCACCACACTCGCACATTATCACTGTTTTGCAGAGGTGCTCAGAAAACCACAGTCAAGAGCATGACACATATAAAGATACACAACATAACCCTCCAAACTGCCAATATCCCAAACCCCTCTTTAAATGCAGGCATTTGTACTTCCCTATTTCCAGGACTCAAGTCTCGACTATATGAAAATAAACCGGTTTCCCCCTGAATCCTTCACTAAATATTACCCTGGTCACACTCCAACAGATCGTCAGGGTCCCAAGTAACCAATCGTCTCCATTGCACTCCTATCTAACACGCTCACGCAGCCTTTTTAAATCCAAAAAATGCAATAAAAACTTCCCTCCTTTATCAAAATACTGTTCACATATTGCTTAAATGTAAACATTTGATCAAACCCATCCCTACCCACTCTAAAACCCTCTTGCTCATCCGAAACCCTACATCTGTCTTCCTTAATTCTTTCAATTTCCCCTACCTTTCATTTTTCCCTGGTATACTCGTAAGCTTATTCCCTAAAAATTTTTCGTCTCTTTTTCCCCTTCCCTTTATTAAAGGGATTTAAAATTTGCTCCCCGCCAACCCCTAGGTACCTTCCCCTCTTTCTAATTTTTAAACAAAAGTCCCAACCACTCCAACCTTACCCCCCCTTTTTTTAAAATTTTGTCTGATCCCATCAGCCCAGCTGCTTTACCCCTTTCTTTTTACGTAATCCCTCACGTACTCCCCCACAAACTTCGCTCTTTTCACCCCTAAAAGTGGTATATCCCTGCCAGGCATGAAATTACTGCCTTGTTTTTCCTTAATTTTTAAAAGTTCCTAAAAATATTCCGCCATTCCCTAACCTCATCCCCCCATTAAAACCCCCCTATCTGTTTTTAACTGAAAATCCATATTTTCCCTTGGCTTTTTAAACTTGTTTAACTCATCCAAAAATTTTTTTTATTTTCATTAAATTTCTTGACAGTCCCTCTCCCACTCTATCTTTTCTTTTTTTTTTCCCCTTCTTATTTTTTCTCCCTTTTCTTTTCCATTCTCTTTGAAAAAAACCCCATAAGCTCCCTTTTTTCTCTTTTATCACCCCCTTTTACTTATCATTCCACCAACCCCTCCTCTTTCCTCTGCCCACCCCCCTATAACCACAAACTTCTGCCCCCATTCTAATACTGCATTTTAAAAACTTTTCCAACCCTCTTAAACCCCCCCCTTTACTCTCTTTGCACTATCCCACCTTTCTCCCAAATGCGCTTATATTCGCCCGAACTTCCCCCCTCCCTTAGTTTATACACTTTCACCTCCCCTTACTTGTTGTTGCCACCTTTCTTTTCCCATCTACCTCTTTTTAAACTGTGCTGCAAAAAATAATGACCCGTTTAATCAGTTCCCCCTCTATAAACATGTAATCGGAGCCTACCCATCAACTTTTATCCCCAATAATAATCAAAAACTACTTTCATTAGTGCTCATTTACCTTGTATATTTATTTACCCTCTTTTTCATAAATTGTATTACTTATTCCCAAATTTCTTTCTACACATAGTAAATTAAAAGGCTCCCCTTTACATTTACCCCTGGCCCCCCAAATTTACCACTACTCCCTCCAAACATTTTTACCCACTTTAGCATTGAAATCCCCAACCAATTCTCTCACACTTGATTCAAAACTCCCCACGCATTCCTCAATTTTCCCCAAAATCTCTCTCTCTCCTCTCCCTTTTCTCTCTTCTCCAGGGCATAACGTTTTATAACCCATTTTCAAACCAATTTTTATTTTACTCCCATAATCCTTAAATTTAAATCATTTATGTCCCTTTTTTCCCTCCCATAGTTTACCCTTCAACATTTTTGTCTTTTTTTTTCTTTAGCTCTAACTCTATTTAAAACCCCCTGACCTAATCCATTTTTCCCTCCCCTTGAAATTTCCCCCACCCCCTTCAGCTTTGTTTCATTTAATATAAAATTATTATTTATATTTATATATATATATAATAAAATTATTTTATATTTTATAATATATTTTATTTTATATTAAAAATTTAATATATATATATATATATATTATATATATATATTGAAAAAAATCGCGACAGGCGTTTAACTATGAAAGACAAGCACAGTGGAGGAAAATCTTTTCCCAAAGTACTTTACACTTTTTAGTGCACATCAGGTTCTGTGCAATGTTGCAGCAACTAAAGCAGGGGAGGTTTCTCAGGTAGTGCGTGTCTGTAAAACGGCCGAGATTTCTCTCAGAATGTGGGCCAACGTTTGTCCCACCCGGCCCTCCCCATCCCCTCCTCCCATTTGGGGTAGGAGGGTTTTTGAGGTTCGTTTTGAATTAAAAAAAATTAGCCACCCCCCAAGCTTTTTCTAGACGCTTAAAACAGGTCATGTGACTTGAGAAAATACACATAGAAAAAGGGGGGCTTTCGACAAGTTTCGGTCTGTTTGGACCATTTACAAAGTCACAAAATAAAAAGGAAAAGGGAGGGAGTAAATATGGGCAGGAAGTCGTAGTGGTAGTGGGGCGGCAAAAGGGAGCACTGCATGGGAGCTAGGGGCCACAGGGGGTATGAGCAAGAACAAAGGGGGGGAAAAAAAAAATAATGAAGGAAAAAATCCCCAAAGGGCAGAAGAAACACAACCCAAATAAAAAAAAGGAAAGAAAAAGGGAAAAGAAGGAGAAGAAAAAAAAGAAATCGGTTTGGGTCAGGGGTGGTCTGACTTTTGGGCATTTTACGTGTATGAAAAAGGAAAGGCATCTACAGAGACGAAGCCAGGACTAAGATTCATTAAAGGAAAGTTGATATAAGGTGGATTAAACCAGCGGCGCTGTTGAATTTGGAAGTGGGAAAAGACAGGTAGCGAGACAGTCAATAGGATGATTGTGGTATTGACGTTCAGTAAAGAGTTTGTTAGTGTCGGAAACCCTAACCTATTTTGGTCCAAAGTTGGCAGAAAGAGTCGCTAGTTTCTCCAAGTTCTGAAGAGGACAGGAGGAACAAGAAAAAAAGGTAGACACCAGGAGCATTTGAGGGAGGAGAAGTATGAACAAAATCAGGAAAGAGGTACTTTCCCCCAGACTAACACCTTCGCACTAATCTCGTTCATCCCTTTCCCTCCCTCTTTGATGTTTGGTTTTACTTATTTCTTTTTCCTCTGTCCTCTTCGTTTTTGGAGAAACTGGTCACTTTTTCTGGAGACTTATGGAGCAAAAAGTAGTTGGGCTTCCCGATACTAACAATGTTTCTTTGTCACGTAAATCTCCTATTATGGTCTTCTGCTAAAATGCCTTCCCCTTCTTCCAACTTTAACAGTCGCTTTTTTGGTTGAATTCCCTAATACATAGCTTTTTTTGTATAAATTAGTCCTGGCTTGCTTGTAGATGCCTTCCTTTCCCCTACATTGTAAAAGCCCCAAAACTTCGGGAACCCCCGTGCTTAAAAAAATTCCGTTTTCTTCTTCTCCTTTTTTCCCTTTTCCCTTTTTCCCTTTTTTCTTTTTGGTTGTGTTTCTTCTGCCTTGGGTTTTTTGTTCCTTCATTTTACTCCCCCCCTTGTTCTTGCTCATACCCTCTGTGGGCACCTATTCCTTGCAGTGCTACTTTCTTATTTTTTGATGCCCCTCCTCCACCAACTCCTTTCCCCCCACTAGTCCCTTCTACTTCCATACTACCACTACGACTTTTGCCTAGATTTACTTCCCCCTTTCCCCTTTTTCGTTAGTGGACTTTGTAAATGGCAAGTCGGACCGAAACGTCGTCGAAAGCCCCTCTCTTTAGTGCGGGTTATTTGTGAATCAACCTTTGTTTTCAGTCATGCGTTTTGGAACCAAAGTTTAGTTGTTTCTTTTTAAACCCTACGAGGCAAACCGTTCCCTGTATGGGAAAACTAAAAATTTTTTCTTGGCCATCACTTCCCTGTTCGTCCGTAGAAGTCTTTCTTGCTGACATTAGTGTTTGCAGACAAAATCCTAGGTTCTCAGTTTTTGGGGTAGTTGAATATTTGTGTTTCCCTTAAGTAATCTGGACTGCGTGGCAATGCTTCAAGAACATTGTGGGAAAACCTCCTTTTTACCGTGGTTTCTGTTGGATAGCGTGAAATGATGACGACTATTGGTGGATAATGTGCACAAAAAGCTTCCAGGTAGAGAAGGCATCACTGTTTTGGCTTCCCCTTTGGAATGGTGGTGACACAATTGTGACTTGGAGATCCTTGCCCTTTAAAACCCCCCAAAGTCTTTTGCTTATTGCTTGGTAGAGTTTGGGGGAGTTTTCGTTTAGTTATTTTTAAAAATCAAGTTTTCCATAAGAGTAACTAAAATTTTGTCCCATTGAACATCATATTGTTTCTTTTCCCATTAGAAAACCTGGTTTGATCCTTTGGGGTTTCCCGCGTCGTTTTGGATGAAATTTTCTTGTTGGTTCTAGTATTTTTTGCAAAAACAAAGACGATTAGGAGTGAAATGCCCTCACAGAGAGGAAAAAGGCGGAATCATTACATGTTTAAGGAAATGTAATTTTGTAGGCTCTTTTCACCCAGGAGGAGTAAACCCTAGTAGGATCCCCTGAGGGCTGGGCTAAAGCCGATTTACGAACACAGGTATAGTATACTGAATCTGTCTAATGGGTTTTCAGAGTGGTACAAACAGAACACAACAGTAGTTTATGACTTGCTTTTCCTTCAAGTAAAATTTGGGCAGGTATAGAAAAGTATGTAAATTTGTACATGTTCAGATGGGGAAATAGTAAGTGTACCACAGGTGAAAACAGTGGCAAAAGCAGAGCCTGGAGGTGCCCTCTAGTAAACAACGGCTTAGACAAGTCTGACAGTTCGTTGCAAAGTAAATCCTTTGCTTCAGCTTTGAGGGCTTGTTTGTGTTTGGGCCCAAAGAGCCAAGATACCGATTTAACGATGGGTCCATATTGGGGAGTGTGCATCACAGAAAAAAATTTAACATATCGTAGCATTTTAAAACTGAGTTTTCAACCCCCCTGAACCACAAATTGTGTGAAATTGTTGAGTCACTCTGCTGATCCCTTGAGATTATTTTTATTTTTTTTTTTTTTATTTTTTTTAAAAAACGTCTATAAAACTATTAATATATAAAAAGCCCCCATTCTTCATAGTAAGTATATTTAAAATTGTCAATAAAAAACATAGAAGGGTTTATAAATATTCGTCGTCCCCCTTTCTTATGTCCTACCCTAAGGTAAACAAGAATATACAAATTCTTCGTTACCTTAAATTTAAAACCCTTTATATCATTATAAAAAAAAAGAAAACTATTCACAATTATGCCTTAGTGTTGTTTTTTTGCAATAAAACCCTTTTTAAAGACATAATACATAAAAAAGTACATAAAACAAAATATCCAAAAACGAACGATATGTAATGAAACTGGTTGTCAATTTACTTACAACTGCAAAGATACAAAAAAAATTCAGACAGTACCAAAGGGTTCCACTTAATGATGAGATAAATTTTGAATTGCCAAACAAAGTAAATTATGCAACTAAACACCCACATTCTTATACTATACCACAACATGAGAGATTATGTAACATAATACAAAATTGTTACCCTCATATCTGATCACATTCCAAACATATATCCCGGAGACCCCCAAAAGAACGTTTCCCGGTTCATCCACATGGCGAAAAAGGAAAATATAAAAATTTTTATTTTTATTTAATTTAAGGGGGAAGCGCTAAACCCCGGGGGATTTACAGCGCCTGGGGGGGGTTGGAAGGCATTCGGTTAATTCGGGGAACTGGAGCACAGATCCAATTCCCCAATCAAAAGGCCCCCCACCAACATCAAGGAACCTTCCTTGAGGGGGGCCCCTTGTAGGAACAAAAAATTTATTTTAGGAGTGTTAAAAAAGATGTAAATTTCCCCATTCCTATTACCTTGAGTTTCCGTACCACCAGTATTCATCTTTTATTTTTTAATGTCCCTCTCATGGGTTCATTACGAACAACAAGTCACCCCCCCCCCCTTTTTTTTTGAATTTTGGTTTTATTAAAAACATTTATTCAGAGTCGAGTCTCTTTTTTTTAAAAAGAAATGTTAAAAAAGGGTTAAATTTAAGATGATTATTTTGATTAAATCGATGATTATTTTGATTAAATCAGATGATTATTATGATTTAAAACAGATGTTATTTGATTTAAATCAAGGTTCAGTCAGCGTAAAAACAACTGGGTTCAACGTGAGTAAGTAAATATTTATTTTGTCTCCAAATATACTTCATTCACATGGGTAAAAAAAAATTCACTCAAAATGGTTTCTCTAGCAGGTGGAATTAAAATTTCCGAAAGAGCGAGAGAGACAGGAGGAGAGAGAGAGAGAAGAGAGGGAGGAGAGAGAGAGAGGACTGATAGCTACGAAGGAGCGTTATTTTTGATTAAACTTTTAAGCGTCAAGAATTCTGAAAACTTATTACGAACATGTGCCAAATTCGCAATTTTTATATACGATTCTGCAATGTGATTTTTTTTTTCTGATGTAAATTTGTTTAAATGTCATTTTCATTTTACTTTTCGTAATTTCCCTAAAGGTTGTAATTATTTTCAAGGTTCAGCAAGATATGTCTATGTGTATATGTGTATTCCGTTTGTTTTGGGAGTGTAATTGTTCCCGGCTTTTTCCCCCGTTTTATCAATGGTTTAAAATGTTTCCCCATCATATTGACTTTATACGTGTTTCCCACCTGAGGGAGAGGAAGTGCCCTCTACTACTAGTGTATCTAAAAGGTACAGGTACACCTTTCTATAATTCATCTGTTTTTCACATGAGTTTTGTCGCTTGATTCATTTTCCTCCTCTTAAATTTTGTTCTTTGTAAGTCTAAGACAAATCTTCAGGGGAGAACACAGACGATTGTAGGGAATATAACCGGGGTTTGCCGTGGCAACATGTACGGATGAGGGTATGTTTCCCATTAAAGGGATCAAGGATAAATATGTAATATTTTAGGATATTGTTGGAGCTATTGGTAAGAAGTGGTAGATGGAGGGGGAATTTTAAAAGGTACAGAAATCTTTGAGAAATTTAGTGGGTGAAAGGGGGTTTTTAATTTCAAAATTTTACCAAGGTAAAAAAAAGTGGTGGTTTTTATAAGTCAGAAAACGGGTGAAAGAAACAAAGAATAGATGTTATATAAAAGGGGAGATAAACTCAAAAGAATTATTAGCAATTTGTGCAAGATAACCTCATTTGAAAGATGGGAGTTTTTTAAGAGAAATGGTTTTACAAGGAAAGCAAAAAAGGGGGGAAAAAAAGGGAAGGTTTGGGAAAGGGCAAGGGTACGAGAAAAACTTTGGAAAGATGGATAGCTGGGATGTTGTAAGGCCTACGGGGGTCTGTAGATTAAGGTCTGTTAAGATTATCGGTATTATTATGTATACAAGACGAGGTTTTTTAAAAACAAAAAGGGTCTTCCTCAATCTTCACTTCCCTTTAGCCTGCGGGATGAAAAACGAGGAAGGAGTTCAGTTTTAAGGGTAGGCTACAATTTCTTTTAAAAAAAGTACTTTTTATCTTATTTTTATGTTTTTCCATACATTTTAGATTGTTTGAGCAGTGTTTGGGTTTGATTACCAAAATAAAGTGAAGTTATCTCTTTCCCCTACTACTATTTGATTTGGGCTCTCACTGTCAAGTTTGATGTAATACATTTTTAAAAAGAATTGTTGATTCATGTAGTCTATATGTTGCATGTTTGACTGTCTGATGGGTTTTAGACTGAGCTTAGTGAGTGGTTGAAGGATAATAATTGTTCAGGATATCACACTCCGGTCCTTCACCCAAATTTTTTACCTTGCTGGTCAGTAAAAATTTTTGACCTGAAGGCTCTGGCGTCCTCCCCCCTACTGCAGAATGTATCTAGTTTAAAATTTTGTATTTACAAAAATGGGTCGTCCGCCGGTCCTTGAATGTATATTGACCAGGTTTTTTCATCCTGGGTGAGTAGTTTTCCAATCGCTAAAAATTTTTTTTGCGGGAAATCTGCAAATGCTTGTGTTTATATTCTACCTTGCGTATTTTCAGTGTATCGAGTTTTGGGTCTTCGGCCTTTAAAAAGGGCTTGTTGTTTATTTTTTTTTCCCAGGGAAGAAAAGGGGGGTCTTTCCGTTTTTCTTATAAGCTTTATTTCAGGTTCTGGGGAGAGTTTGGGCAGCTCTTGTTTATTCCCTTCCTTCTTTGTTATATCGCTTTCACAAATTGGAGACCGGAGTTATTTGGATGCGTTTAAGCAGGAACATATTCAATATTGTCTAGTGTTTTGTGATGGAGTCTTTTTCCCTTTTACATTTGAGATTTCTTTCATGTTTATTCCAAGGTTCTTTTCCTTATTTTGGTTATTTCGTTGCCCTTTTATTTAGTTTGGGATTTTACATCCAAATTGCATTAAATTTTTATTTAACTAGGTTGAAAGGCGCAGAAAAACAAAGAAAGGTGGAGCAGATGATTCAGATAGTAGGTAAAATTGGCCAGGAAATTTTAAATTTAAAAAAATTTCCGTGGCGACCAGTACGTGTGACGAAACAAAAGTTTCCTTGCACGAATATTCATTGCCCTCCCCCCCAAAAAAGAGACAAAATTTTAGCATTTTCTCATAAAACCCCCGATATTTTGCTCTGTGTGGGGAAAAAATTCAACAGTAGGGTAGCGAGCGAGTATATGGGAACGATAGTTTGATTGCTGGCTGTTGTTAAGGTAGGGTCAGTCTGCTCCGCTATCCCCTCCCCCCCACCTTCCTCCCCACCCCCAAAAAGCGTGAGGGGCTCCGGCCCAAAAAAATAATCACTGCCACAGCTAGCACACTGAGTACAAACCTGCTTATTTGTGGATTATTGGGTTTAAAGCCATTTTGACCCAATAAAAATAGTCTTTTTGCCTTGATCTCTATATTAGAGTTTTAATAATCCCGTCTTTTAGTTATTGTAAATTTTATGGAGAGTGATTTCTTAAGCCGTGGGTAACCTGTCTCTCTTTCCAGCTTGGGGTGAAGATTGGGTAAATTTCCAACCAACAAAGTTAAGAAGGAGGGGGACTAACGCCGGACGTCACTCTTTACCCACCTGATTAATTGTACCCACCCCAGGAATAAAAACCCCCCATGTTTGCAGTGGTACAAACCTGCGTTCGTCATCGGCTGATATTCAAGGCTGAGACCTTTTGAAAAACTGGCCCTTGGGTTGTCACCAACACCTGTGACCCCCCCACCCCCACAATCATCACAAAGGGTATAATCTCGTCAAGACTGTGTCAACATCAAACCCGACCCCAAATTTAATTGTTTATTAGGTTGAATTTAGTATCTTTTTTTTTTTCATTTTTCATCTTTTTTTTAAAGTAGGATAAATATTTTGATTTAAGTATTTTATATTTATTTTTCTAAATAATGAAGTGTTTGTCAGTTTTCATTCTTTTTTTTCATTAATTTCTGGGAGGGGCCAGCCTTGGGAATACCGAGAAGTTTTTCAGGGCTGATAAGCCTCACAAGGGTGACCCTTTCCCGGTCAACTCGAGTGAATCAAGATTCAACTCCATCTCGAATTCCATTGGAACTTTAATGTGATACCCCCAAGAGGTTACCACCCGCCATGAGTAATCATTTCTATGGGGGGAGGCTCAGTAAGGTATTTAAAAAATTTGGTGATTTTTATAGTTCAATTTATTTTAAATAAGTCAGGGGGATATACTAGTTAAAATTTTGCCCCTGTATTTGGAGTTGAAAAAGATTTGGGGGATTAGACTCTAGGGACCCGAGATTTTCCAGTGACAATTTGTTTCATTGAGCTCTTTATTATATCAAGGGAACTGTCATAGGACACTTGATTTATTGGTGAGAAGATTGGATGGTCAAGACACCCCATTCTACTAACTGTTTGCTCGGAGCCGGCATAGAACCCTTCGTTTTCATTAATACATATTGTTTAATCGAAGCAGGGATCGAGCCCTCTGGTTTACTTACAGTTTGAGCGGAGCAGGAATTGAAGCCTCCGTTTTCTTTGATATTCATTTAATTTTCCCCTGGTAGTTTAAGTTATTCTTGCAAGTTTGGAGGACTACCAGTTTTGGATGAACGCTGGAAGTAAGTTAGGAATAACAGGGAAAAATTTAGAAGCTTTCATTAGCACTAAGATCCAGGAAAGAGAAAAAAAGGAGAGAGAGAATCGAAAGAGAAGAGAAAAAGGAGAAAGAGAACATTGAAAGACAGGAGAAAAAGGAGAGTGAATTGAAAGAGAAAGCCAAGAAAGACAATTAAAAAGAGAGCGAGAAGACAAAAAAGAGCGTGATAGACTTGATCGTGAGGAAAGAGCTAGAGAACATGAGTTAAGAGAGAGAAAAAGATCGCGAGCTCGATAAATCTCGCCTTGAATTAGAGAATAAAAAGTTAACTTTCTCACAACAACAATTAGAGGAAGGAATAATTGAACATCATGCAGCTAGTGCACATATTCCAACACCTAATTTACCTCCCTTCACAGAGGCTTGAAAATACCGCTACCCTCTGTGAATGGCCTGCTGACACCTGGGCTACCAGGTTAGGAATGTTATTTTCAGGTACAGCTTTGGATATCTATGCAACTTTGTCGTAGGATATCATATGTAATTATAACCTACTGAAGAAGGCAATCCTTAAAGCATATGAAAAAACACAAATTCTTATAGGAAAGATTTCAGGTATGCCACCTTACAGCATGGCCAAAACTTTCAGCAGTTACTGGTAACTCTTTCGTTTGTTCGATTTTTGGATAAAGTTCAGGAATTGATCATGGCTATGAATCTCTTAGAGACTTCAAGGTTGCTGACAGCTCTTCCTCACCAGATACGAGCATTCATTAGAGAACGTAACCTGATTAAAGCTGATGAAGTTGCTGAGGTTCATAATTCCTATAAAGACCTAAAGGGATCGAACCCTAAGGGTAAGGGTTCACCAGATCTTAAGAAATCAAAGCCTCTAGTGGAAAGTAAAATGACTTCTTTTATTCCTGTTTGTCATTTATATGGTGTTAAGGGACATAAACGTCCAGACTGTCCTTCTAAGAAGGTCCAAAAAGTTGGAAGATGTTTTAAAGACTGTAATGACCAAGCATCCTTCTGTTCAGGAACAGTTAATGGACTTAATGTATCTACCATTTTACGAGACACAGGATGCACATGTATAGTCATTTCTGATAAGCTGTTCCCTAATCTTAAAGAAACTCATTCCTCTGCTATACTTTCAGACTACTTGGGCCGTACGGACACTTTTCCTACCATCCGTTTTTACATTAGGTCTAAATGGTTCACAGGTTGGTCTGAAGCCGTACTAGCTCCCATCACTTCTTGCTCCGTACTAATAGGTAATGTAAAAGGTGCCATTCTTCCTTCTGAGGTTGACCTTTCATCACCAAAGATGGGCATCAGCTTTTCAGCTCCTCTTTCTGGAGTCAGAGAAGCCCCTCGAAAGTTCAGATGAGGCAATGTCTCGTGATATTCATGTGGGATTAAAAACCAGTAATGCTACTCTCGAAAGCGAGGTAGTAGGATCACCGGTTCACTTGTTAGATGAAAGTGAAGATATCGCCTCCGATATCGCCCTTGACTAGGGCTCAGACCAAAACCCAGGCTTCTCCTACTGTCCATCCTTTGATTTTCCCTGACTTTAAGCCTTTAGATTTTATCAAAGGGGACTCCTTTGTCAATTTACAACGTAATTGCCCTTCTCTTCAGAATTGCCATAATGCCGCTAAACAAAATCAAGTTATCGAAAGGAAAAACTTTTCATATAAATTTGTATATATAAAAGGTATCTTGTACAAGTCAGTATTCAAATTAATTCAGATGAGATAGACTATTCCATCTTAGTTGTTCCAAGTCAATGCAGAGAGACTGTTCTTAAAATGGCTCATGACCTGCCAGTGGCCGGACATTTCTCGCATCGTAAAACCTTAAATAAAATTAGGGAAACCTATTTTTGGCCAAATATGTCCTCAGATGTCACTACCTATTGTAGATCGTGTAAAGTTTGCTAACTGTCATCCTCCCGAGGTACCCGGCGAATACCTATGGTCAAAATGCCAATCTTTCAGCTACCCTTTGAAAGAGTAGCTGTTGACATCGTTGGTCCTTTATCTCCACTTTCATCTGGGGGACATTGATATATATTAACATTAGTTTATTATGCTTCGAGTTTCCCTGAAACCGTACCTTTAAAGACCATAACTACTACAGAGGTGGCTGAAGCCCTTTTGTCCATCTTCTCTAGAGTGGGCATCCCTAGAGAAATTTTGTCGGACCGTGGGACACAATTCACATCTGACTTAATGCAACATCTATACCAACTTCTGGGAGTGAAGCCTCTCTTCACCACACCCTATCATCCCAGCTGTAATGGGAGGATTGAGCGCCAGCATTAGATTCTCAAGTCCATTTTAAGGAAACTTTGCTCCCTTAAACCTAAGGAGTGGCATCGTTACCTACCCTGTGCTTTGTTTGCCATGAGGGAAGTGCCCAGTGACTCCCTGGGGTTTTCACCTTTTGAACTTCTCTATGGTAGACAGGCCAGAGGTCTATTGTCCATCCTTCATGACTTATGGACTAATGAGGAGGTAAATGCTGAGGTTCCATCTTACCAGTTTCTCCTTGACCTTAGATCCAGACTTGAGGAGACCTCTGACATAGTTTCGAAAAACTTACACTTGTCAATGGACCAGTACAAAACCTATTTTGATTCCAAAAGTCAGGAGAAGTTTTAAAGTAGGAGATGAAGTTCTTGTACTTTTGCCTATCAAGTCAAATAAATTATTAGTAGCATGGAAAGGTCCATATAAAGTATTAAATATTTGTGGGAAAGCTGACTACCTCATAGAAGTCAAGGGGAAACCTAAGCTTTATATCAACATCCTTAAGAAATATTACCGAAGAAATTAGGTTAACTGCCTTAATAACTTTGACTTAGTTTTTCCACACGAACTTGATAAAACAACTGAAAAATGTAAGGTGTGCATAATTGACACCTCTAACTTAGACTATGACTTGGTGACTCTTGACCACTCGGACGCAACCAACATTAATATTAATAAATCTTTGGATGACCATAAGAGACATGAACTACTTCAATGCATGAGTAACTTTTCAGCGTCTTTACTGATATTTCCCAAATGTTACCTCCACGGAGTCCATAAGATTGACTTAGTGACGGGGCAATCCTATCAAACGAAAATTATACCCAATTCCAGTTCACCTTAGGGATGCATTTGACCTAGAGGTAGACCAATTATTAAAATAAAGATCATTGAACCTTCAGTATCTGCATATTGCTCACCAGTAGTCATGGTTAAGAAGGAGGATAATTCATATAGACTTGCTATTGACTTCAGAGGGCCCAATGCTTTTAACTCGGTGGGATGCTGAGCCTATGCCCTTAATAGATAGCGATCTACACAAATTTTATGACGCTTCCTTCTTTTTTAGAGATTGATATTGCACAGGCATACATCAAGTAATGTTAGATCCTTCTTCTAAGCAGTACACCGCTTTTTTCCTAAAACACCAAGGACTGATGCAGTATAGAACTATGCCCTTCGGTTTGGTAACTGCCTGTGCTACCTACGTTAGACTGATGAGAAAGGTCTTGGGTAATACGCCAAATGTTTCAGTTTATTTTGATAACATTTACGTAATGACATCCACGTGGGGTGAACATATCCAAACATTAACATCAGTTTTGCGTAGGTTACGCTCACATGGCCTCACTGCCAAGCCAAAAAATGCTTCCTTGGGTTTTAAAAAAGATTAGATATCTTGACTGATACTTTCTAATAATCTCTGCAGCCTCTCCACAGTAAGATCAAAGCTTTATTAGAATTTAAATTCCCCAAAACCGAGAAGCTCATGCGAAGCTTTCTTGGTTCTGTAAATTTTTATGCACGGTTTATCCTGAACCTTCTTGATCTTACAGGCATCTTATCCGACTTCCTTAAAAAAATCTGTGAAGGAACTTCTTGAACTTTCTGACGTAGCTCGGGAAAAGTTTAATGAGATTAAAATATCTTCTCGAAAGCCCTATACTTTAGATTCCAGATATTAATTAAAAACATTTTGTTTGGAACTGATGCCTCCAATACTGGCTTAGGTCCAGTGTACTACAATACCATGATGGCTCTCCCTTCCCTGTATGCTTCCTAAGCCGGAAACTCCTTCCCACGAAACGAGATACTCCACCCTAGAAAAGGAATGTTGGCCCTTGTGTGTGGTATTTTCCAAACATAAATTTTATTTGCTTGGAAAAAAATTCATTTTAGAAACGGAAACCACAAACCTTTGATATACCTAGAAACTTTTAAGGGAACCAACAGTCGCCTCTTGAGGTGGACATTGGCACTCCATATACTCCATATTGTGTATATCAATGGTTCATCAATTATTTCTGACTGGTTAAGTCATGACAGTCAGTAGAGATTTGTTGCTTATGCGACTTCCACATGTTTGAAAATTTTTCCTCGATATTCTTCTTATACTCCTTCACTATAAGTCTTGGTATGGGGGAGTGTGAGGGGAAAAGTTCAATAGATAGGAGGGAGCGAGGGAGTGTATAGTAACAATAGTTTCATTGCTGGCTGCTTGTTAAGGTAGGGTAAGTCCAGCTCCCGCTATCCCCCCCCTTTTCCCCCTCCCTTTTTCCCCTCCCCGAAAGTGATAGTTTGATTGCCAGCTGCTTGTTAAGGTAGGGTCAGTCTTGCTCCCGCTATCCCCTTCCCCTCCCCTCTTCCCCCCCCAAAAAAAAAGTAAGTACAGGCATGTAAGTACATGCCCGCTCATATTCTAGTGGACTTATTGGTTGAAAGCTTCACTTTTGACCAATAATTAACTTATCCTTTCAGTCCTTGATAGGTTAAATGTTTTTAATAATCACCACATCTTTTAGGTATTGTACTTATTTATGGAGAGTGATTTCTTAAGCAGTGGGTTAATCTGTCTCTCTTTACAGCTTGAAATGACAGAGGGGGTCACCTGCTAATCAAAAGAATAGAATTGAAGGAGTGGACTAACGTTCTCAGACGTCCCAAATTTTTGATCCACTTACCTGTTTGTGTATGCAAGTAGCAGGATATGCCCCTCATCATTGCAGTGGAAAAACCCGCTTTCCTGTCATTGGACGGATTATTGACGGCTATAAAATCTGTGAAGAAACGAGCCGGTGGGTTGTCACCAACACCCGCGACCCCCCCCCCCCCCTCATCGGCAACGGCTACGATTTCAAAAACACGCAGTGTCACCAACACCAGACACCCAAATTTTATATATTTTTTATATATATATATATATATATATATATATATATATGTTCGTGCCGAATATGTAAAAACTGGTCAATTAGCAAGAACTCATTTAAAATTAAGTCCTTTTTTAAAATTTTCTCTTATACGTTTAAAGATATATTTTTTTCATTAATGTTGATGTAAAAAATTTTTAAGTTTGCACCAAAAGAATCTTAGAAACTTACCTAACCTTATTATAACAAGAACAATTTATTTTAGCTTAACCCAGCTAAATATATTTTAGATTTGTTTACAGTAATTTAATACTAAACAAACACAGTGAAATATATTTTTTTCGTTAGGTTCAGAATGATTTTGGCGAAATTATTGCATACACAAATTTTCACTTGTCCTATATGGCAAGATGAGCGTTGCTATTTAAGCCAAGATCGCAAGTTCTGCCTATTCGGCACGACATATATATATATATATATATATATATATATATATATATATATATATATATATATATATATATATAAGCGTTGAATTCAGATATCATTTATATTTTTCATTTTTCATTTTCCTTAAGGTAGGATTTATATTTCATATTTAAGTGTTTTATATTTTAAATTTTCTAAATAATAAAGTGTTTGTCAGTTTTTGTTCTTTTTCTATTCATTAATTTTCCTGAGGAGGAGCCAGCCTTAGTAATACTGTCTGAAGTTGTTACAGGGCTGAGTAAGCCTTCACATTTATTTAAATTCTGATTATTGTTTTGGTGGGCAATATTAGTGAGACGGGTTAAGCTTTGAGGAAAAATCGAATCAAGTCTCGTTAAGATGATAAAGAAAAAACAGCCATGTTTGCTGCTTAATTGTTAATATATTTTTTCCAATGTTATTAACATTATAAATTCATTTTTATAATTACATAAATATTTCATGTATGTCCAAAACGGGTTTGGGAATTTTCGAAAATAAATTTTTTTTTTAATGTACCCTAAGTATCATAATTCATTAGAACAGTTACACTCGTATCTATATAAATATAATTCGAGAACTAAAGCTAATATATGATTGTATTTCTGTTGAATGTGCACGATGGATCTGATTACATTTAAATATTGCACATTCCTAACTACACCTACGAAAGATGTAAGAATTTACTACTTGTGAACTGCAGATGATTGCAACATCGCAATCGACTTTTCTTCAAATTATACACCAATGAAAAAGCAATTAGTTATAAATTATTCGTTGTCAGGATAAAAATCCGGTGCACATGGTTTATATCATGTTTGGTTGTTAAGATTGATATAACCCATGTACATTTGATTATACAATCATTACTGTTTAATTTTAAACTATTAAAGTTATAAGTGAAGTAACAAAGGCACAATACCGTGACTGGAACGATACACAAATAACCCGCACATAAAAGACAGAAGCTTACGACGACGTTTCGGTCCGACTTGGACTTTGTCAATGGTCCAAGTCGGACCGAAACGTCGTCGTAAGCTTCTGTCTTTTATGTGCGGGTTATTTGTGTATAAGTGAAGTCTTTCTTGGTGCGAAACTTGGGCATCACTTTCCTGGAAAATATTCTTTGCCTCATATATCCATCTCTTGCCTTCTGTCCAATCACTTCAGTGCAGCTTCAGTCATCAGTTTGATTCCTCTCTCAACAACTTGAGTGTTGTTTGGCCATTTGGGCACCTCCAGTGGAGTCTCAATTTTCAGAGCCTGTTGATCTGATTGAGAAGCAATGAAATGAGTCTGTTTTGAGTTCAGTCTTCCAGTCAATCATGGAATGACAGTTCTTTGCTTGCCACTTTAGTTTGGGAATCACTACTTTACTTGACCTGACAATAGGAGACACATTGTCATTCTCTTCCTCTTCACTGTCATCCTCATCATCAGTATAGATTAACAGGTCCTCGTCAGCAGCATCAGCAGAATCTTCTCCATCCTCATCAGAGCTCTCGGTACTTTTTTCTGTCTGCTAATTCTCTTCTATAATATTTTTTTATCATTGAGACAGCTTTGTCTCTCAGTCATGTCTTCATCAGCGCACATACCAAGAAGCAGCTGATTGGTGTGAGCAAAGTAGGAATTTCTTTGGACAGTCTTCTTTACTATCTTCACTGTACAGATGTCTCATAAACTGCAATGACTGGAAGACGTTCTTTGGACCGTATCTGGCATTAGGGTGCAGGTTAATGTGGAACCACACTGGAGCACTTAACTTTAAAATCATAATGACTGAATCTTGATGTTGCCACATACATCCTTAGGATCCTGCTCCATAATGTATTCCACTTTGATACACACGGTGGAGCTGGTTCAAGAGTAGTCATCATCAGTCACACCTGCGATCACTCCTTTGCAAATCCTATACAATTATTTCTGGTCCCAGGACAGATCCTTTGCCACCTCGTCATTCAGACCAGGGAAATCAGTGAAACTGACTGGCTGGAAAGAAACAAATGGCAGCTCAGACAGAAGATCCTTGATTTGCTTGCCAATAGGACCTCTCCAATGCTCAGGACCACTTGACTTACCGTCACAGTGGTAGAAAACAGTCCAGAATGGCAGCTTATTTCCATGAAGCTAACAGATGAATTAAAATGGACTGGATGACCAAGCAACATTTCGGGATGATGAATGGCTCCATTGTCAGCTCCGACATTTATGTTGGTTCGGTCACAGCCAACACATACAACAGGCTGTCGACTTAGTTACTGTTCCACCAGATAATCTTGGCAATCTCCTGTCCATAGCCTGACTTGGGAGTCACATGAGTGAGATAATCAGTGCTAGGCTCCACCATGATGACTATCTTTAGACTCCATTTCGTGGTCATTATACTAGTGGAGGTCTTCTTACCATCAAAATACAGTGATGTGATATTTTCCAAGTTTGCTGCTCATTTTCTTGCCTCTCCATTTGGTATTAGTGTCTGGCATCTCGTAACTTCTGTGGTCCAATAACTTGACTTTTGTCGTCTTTGGTAATAATGCCATAGTCCATTAAGGTGGCGGTAGCAATGGCAGCTCCAGCATAATCACTGACAAAGTTAGTTAATATTTATAAGTACTGCAGAGTACATAGATACAATACATCAAACACAGCGCTGCGCTGATCAGTAATACAGACATATTAAAAAATTTCAGTCGTAAATGCTGTAGGCTAAACCTCAACTAACCAACTTCATATTTGGCACTGAATCTAAGATGTATATAAGGAACAATGCCTGAAGAGCGCAGCTTTGACCAAGATTTAAATGCTCCCTATAGGCCAACAATAGCTAGTTAACGTTTTGCAAATTCGTATTGCTTTGTTGCAGTTTGCTATTTTTGCAAGATTATATAAATATATTAATATTAAAAACGTGAATATCAAAGTATTTCGTTTATTTTGCAGCCAGTGAGTCTTACAGAATCCAGACACAGCAGGCTTGGTGAATATTTCTTTAATTTTTATTTTTTTACATAGCAAGAAATGATTCTCTGTACCCTTGGACATCACATTTCATACCACTATGATTAATTCTTTGTAACTAATAGCACAGAAACATTATTGTCAACATAATGAAAATTCAGGACTTCTACACTGAAAAATTCACACATACTACCTATACTAATGGATCTCTCAACTTGAACAGTGAGAGGGCATAAAGTGTTGTCATTGTAATCCAGTCCAATGGTAATATAATACAAGGGAAATGTCATCATTAATAACAGGGCTTCCACCTTTCAAACCGAGCTGTTTGTCATAATCATTGCACTTTTAAATATTTGGCAGTGTTTACTAGTCAGTGACTATCCCATCCGCTTTCTCTAGTAGACAGTAACGTAAATTGTTTCTATCTAAATCAGGCACTGATATACACGCATTATTAACAAAGGGATTCAAGGCAAACCGCTAAGCCTTCTTCTCATGATCCACAGGAACATGGTCAAGTTAATGTCTTCGCTAAACCTACGCTAAATAACAGAACACTAACTAAAATTCCGAGTTGGAAAACTGAAGCACAAAAGTTTTCTCAAGGATGTAAGTAGATAAATTTGCAGACAGTAAAAGAGTGGATATAGAAACATTGTTAATTAGATTCTTTGTTTATAGTAATAAAAGAGGCGCAAGTAATACGTAAGAGGATCAGTAAACTAAAAGTGTCATTGTGTTATGTTTTATTCTGAAGTATAAGCTAAAAAGAATATTTAAATCAAAGGAAGGTCCAAAGAACTCTTACAAGAAATGGAAGAGCACTATAATGTTAATTATAAAATATTTTAAATTCTATTGTTGCATCTCCACATTTTGCAGCGATAAAGCTATTAACAACTACTCGCTAATCAAATCCATGAATTAATTAATTTGTGTAACAGCCAAAGATATCACTACCAACCAGTGACTGTCGATCCTTTTTGTGAAGCAGCTCACAGCATATGTTGCCGGTGCACAATAACTTTCATTTACAAAATGAGCTGCTACTGAACAATAACCTACTGCTCACAGCATAAACTCTTGGTGAACAATAATCTACTGCTCACAGCATAAGCTGTTGGTGAACAATAATCTACTGCTCACAGTATAAGCTGTTGGTGAACAATAATCTACTGCTCACAGCATAAGCTGTTGGGAACAATAATCTACTGCTCACAGTATAAGCTGTTTGGTGAACAATAATCTACTGCTCACAGCATAAGCTGTTGGGTGAACAATAATCTACTGCTCACAGTATAAGCTGTTGGTGAACAATAATCTACTGCTCACAGCATAAGCTGTTGGTGAACAATAATCTACTGCTCACAGTATAAGCTGTTGGTGAACAATAATCTACTGCTCACAACATAAGCTGTTGGTGAACAATAATCTACTGCTCACAGCATAAGCTGTTGGTGAACAATAATCTACTGCTCACAGTATAAGCTGTTGGTGAACAATAATCTACTGCTCACAGCATAAGCTGTTGGTGAACAATAATCTACTGCTCACAGCATAAGCTGTTGGTGAACAATAATCTACTGCTCACAGCATAAGCTGTTGGTGAATAATCTACTGCTCACAGCATAAGCTGTTGGTGAACAATAACCTACTGCTCACAGCATAAACTGTTGGTGAACAATAACCTACTGCTCATAGCATAAACTGTTGGTGAACAATAACCTACTGCTCACAGCATAAACTGTTGGTGAACAATAACCTACTGCTCACAGCATAAGCTGTTGGTGAACAATAACCTACTGCTCACAGCATAAGATGTTGGTGAACAATAACGTACTGCTCACAGCATAAGCTGTTGGTGAACAATAACCTACTGCTCACAGCATAAGCTGTTGGTGAACAATAACCTACTGCTCACAGCATAAGCTGTTGGTGAACAATAACCTACTGCTCACAGCATAAGCTGTTGTGAACAATAACCTACTGCTCACAGCATAAACTGCGGATAATAATTCGACGCTTACAAGATGAGAATTAATTTATTCGGTCTATGAAAGATGTGGTTAACGACAGAATATTCCTGAGGGGTGGGAGGGCAGAGTTATGTGGTGTCTTGGTAATTTTTTTTTTTATATTTTATTTAAAATACACATTACAATATATAAATAAAAGCGTACAGAGTCAGATAATACAAAAACAATTATGTCTTCATAAACAAAACATACTGCTCTTGTTATATTGTCTTTAGAAAATTTCCTCTTACACATGACTCAGTACAACCCACAACACGTGTGTGAAAAAACAACATTACACAATATTGTACCCGACATCAATCAAATCATTTCAGGTTACAATAATATGTGACTTAGTACACTGCACACACCTGATACATGTAAAATGTCTTTATACAAAAACTAAGGAAAACTGTGCAAGCAATACTAATTAAAAAATTTTTTTAATTACCCCTTCCTATCAGCAATATACACATTAATTTAGTATAAGTAATAAAATGTTTGAGCAGTACCCCCCCGCCCCCCGTCACCCCAGATCATACCATTGTTCACTGAACACAGTACCCACCCCGCTCCCCCCGTCACCCCAGATCATACCATTGTTCACTGAACACAGTACCCCCCCGCCCCCCCCGTCACCCCAGATCATACCATTGTTCACTGAACACAGTACCCCCCGCCCCCCGTCACCCAGATCATACCATTGTTCACTGAACACAGTACCCCCCGTCACCCCAGATCATACCATTGTTCACTGAACACAGTTACCCCCCGCCCCCCCCGTCACCCCAGATCATACCATTGTTCACTGAACACAGTACCCCCCCGTCACCCCAGATCATACCATTGTTCACTGAACACAGTACCCCCCCCCCCGCCCCCCCGTCACCCCAGATCATACCATTGTTCACTGAACACAGTACCCCCCGCCCCCCCCGTCACCCCAGATCATACCATTGTTCACTGAACACAGAAACGAATAACCAACATAATTTAAATCTTGAACATAATATCTTGTTAACAATAAAAAAAATCCTCTTTAGTATAAGAATCATAGATGATGCCAACATGACAAATAATATTTAGAAAAAAGAACGTAAGATTGAACTTAGTATTATGTCTAACTAAAAATCATTTAGATAATTATGATTGCCGTCATCCATGAGACCTTTACACATGATATAGTCACGGACTCACATATTACATATTCTCATATGTACAAAAATTGATACATAATATTACATGACATATGAAAATTTATATTCACAGGAATTATATCAGTGTCATACATGCCCATTAACTTACATAAGATTATAAAAATACCGAATCAATATATTAAGCCTCGTCGCATCCCCATGCGACGAACGTAATTCATTTTTCCCTCCCCCCTTATGCAGAGACCAGTCCACCCAACCATTACAACACTAAATAGCGCAACCCTCTCACAGTCATACCTCTATACGATGCCGGAAAATCTATAGCCCATCTACGTCCATACACTACCTCATTTATACACTTTGTTTTATAGAAATGTTCTGCTAAAGCCCTTGTTCGTTCCTCCCTCCCACCTCCCCCACCTCCCTCATCGCCCACGATATATAGATATAATCTGCCACTAAATACATGACAGCCCTCCTCACACTATCTCCCACTCCCTCTATATCCAAACTCAGTGCCTTTAATACCACTAACCCACTCCCACCCACCATATCCAAGACTGCGAAACCTTAGACGTGCCCTCTCGATATGCTCACAGAAATACACACGATATGCTGTTTCCTCCCGCCACACAAAACACAACATTGAGACTGCAAAATTCCCATCTGATATAGTCGTACTTTAGTTGGCAAAATCCCATGTAAAAACCTACACATAGTTTCCCTCACCTTTGACTTCAACCGTAACTTACTGAATACTCCCCAGATTCGTGTCCAATTATATAACGGAAAAACAGTCTCCCCTTCCAACACCTCTTGACACCTTACCAACCTCCCCAAAACACACGCCTTTACATTTCCCGGATTTCTTATACATTTCTTATACATTCCTCTAAGTCCCTACCCCCCCACCACCGCCTCACATCTTCCATCACATCCCTCACTCTGACACCACGTTCCCCACCCAATCTCAGATAACAATGCTTCACGTACATGCTCTTCAGTCTGCTACCCAAAGGAATTAAACCTAAACCCCCCTTTGCCAGCGGTGTCATTACAACCGTCTGCCTCAGCCAATGACATCCATATCCCCATATAAAATTCAGTACTTTACTTTGCACTTGCCGCACATCTTTCGCCACAATTTAGGATAAATGAGTGTATTAACTACAATGACTCTCTGTTGTATAGTCAAACCACTCGTTCTTATTCCCCCTAACCTAAGCAAGACCTTTTACAATACCCTTTTAGAATTTGCCTCTCTAGCCCCCTGCGCTGCCCCTCTGTACAATACTCCACAAATTTTTATCTGCTCTACGACCTGCCATCCATACTTATTTCCCAGTTCCCCTCCCACCCATGACTCAACCTCCAGTAATTTCGACTTTTCACTATTGACACTCATACCTGTTGCTCCACTAAATATTTCAACAATTCTGTTTACATTCTTTAACCCCTCCTCTCCCCCCACTAAGACCGTCGTGTCATCCACATAACCAACTATACCCGTAGCACCCCTAAGTCTTACCCCCCCTCACTTATTCCTACATTTATCAACCTATATAATGGGTCTTGCAGACATGCAAATAGGATCTGAGACATGGGGCATCCCTGCCTCAGCCCCCTACCCATACTAACCATCTTCCCCACCCTTCCATTTATTTGCACTCGTATTTCTGCACCTCTATATAAAGTTTCTGCCCACTGCACAATTTCCTCACCGAAACCCATCCTCCTCATAATCATCCATAATGTCTCTCTCTCTACACAATCATAAGCCGCCTTCCAATCCAAAGCAAGAACACCTCCGCCGTCCATCCTACGCTCCTCTATATAACCCTTTATCCTTCCATGCCCACTAAACATTGTTCGCCCTGGCACACCCATCTGTCACATATCTATAACCTTCCCAATTACTTTACGCAACCTATTACCTAAAACCTTGGCAAACAATTTATAATCCCCACACATTAATGATAAACCTCTATAATCTAGGATGCTGTTCTGTACTTCCCCCTTTGGAACCATAACTACTACACCTGTCCTTTGTGTTAGACTCATGCTTCCCTTATCCTTCATCACATTCACCAACTGCACCAAGAATTCCTTCATGACATCCCAGTTGCTCAAATAAAATTCATTTTGGATTCCATCTATCCCAGGTGCTTTCCCGACACTCATCCCTTTTAAAGCCGTCCACACTTCCTCTTCATCTATAGGCCCCTCTATCATCGCTCTATCTGCTGACTCTAGGTTTCTCCGTATCCCCTTCTCTAAAATCTTCAGATCTCCTATCTTCCTGTTTCCCCCTCTCATATATATCTCAAACCACTTATCAGCATAACCACTCATATTTTCCGTAGTTACTAACCTCTGTCCCATCGAATACCCTCCCACATCCGTATGTACGTCCAACTTCATCATAGTCATTGTCCTCTGTCTTGTCTTTAATCGGCGCAATACACAGGCAGATGGCTTATCTCCCCATAAAACATCTTCCAATCCACCTCTCAATCTCTCACCATCAAATCTTGCATTCTGCATTTCCATCAATTGCGCTTTGATGCCCTCAATCTCTTGTACTGGATAAACCCCACTAAAGCCTTCATAGCACTGTTCCAACTGCCCTTACAAATATCTCTGTAAGCCATATTTCCGTTGACTTACCTCCTTTCCTTTCCTCATATAAAAATTTTTGATTTCTGGTTTAGCATATTCCTCCCACCATCGTAGTATATCACCTCCTTTTCTCCCCTTGGTCCACTCATTAGTCCACCACTCAACAAAACTATCACCGTCCTCCAGCTCATCTAACAATCTCACATTAAGTTTCCAATAACTCATGTAACGCTTTGGTAAACCTCCCCATCCCACATCCACGACCACTCCTCTATGATCTGAAAACACTACATTTATAGTTTCTGTATTAGCAACCTGTAACCCAGGAGAAGCATAAATACGATCTAGTCGTGCCGCATATCCTCTTCTCACATAAGTATGCTCCACGTTCCACCCCTCCCCCCTCACTACATCCGCGAAGCCTGCTCCCCCTGAAACATCCCGTAGGACCCCCAAAACACACCCTGCACCCCTCGGCTCCACATCTTTTTAGTATCACACTATTCCAATCCCCTCCAAATAATGAATAAACAGGTAAACCCCGCATATGATAAATTAGTGTGTCCCTTAACAATTCCTCTTTAACACGTCTATTACTGTCCGCCGGCATGTATACACTCACAAAACACACACGTACCCCACCCCATGTCCCATCCACCCTCGCTACTCTCCCATCTCCCCCTGCTTCCCAATGTAACAATTGGAAAGGACTGGTCTCAGCTATTAAAACAGCAGCACCTCCCTTAAGCTTCCCAGTATACCCAGCATAAACTTTATATCCATCTACCAACAAATCCCTTCCATACCTAAAATTATGCTCTTGTAAAAATATTATTTGTATTCCAAGTCTCTTTAAAAAATCACTAAATATCTTACGCTTTACATCATCCCTTAGGCCATTAACATTTAATGTTAGACACTTAAAAATGCTATCGGGGGCTTACCAACCGACCGATATCCTTGCGTTTCTTTACGTTTTTGCTGAACATTCTTTTCACATTGTCCTTTCTTTGCCTCACCTTTCCTCTGCCCCTTCCCCTCCCTGTTACTTTTTTTTGGCACATCCACTGATAGTTTCTTACCAGTTCGTTGCGCTGGTGTGAGGACATCATCACTATCAGAAGCCCCTGCTTCTCTCTTACGTGATGCCTCTACTATGTGCATTCCCTCATCTTCACATTCTACGTTGTGTACTTCAACCACAACCTCACTAATCCTCTTTGATTGCATATCCCCATCACCCACATTACCCACCTCTTGAATTCCATCCTCACCTATAAGTTTCCCATCCGACACCATGCTTAATGTCCCGTCCTCATTCTGATTACCCAAGAATTCTTGAATAACAGTGTCTCTTGTAGCCGTAACCTGACTACCCAATTCCACTCGTCTCACCTCATCCTCCATACGCATATTCTCAATAACCTGAGAGACCTCCGGTAATGTTGCACATTCTTCCGGATTGTCCTCCACGATTTCACTCCATGTTCTATGATCTTGAAGATGCTCCCTTGTAGACTGGGTCGTCACCTCTCTCTCCTTCCCCACTCCTTTCCCCTCTCCATATTTCTCAGGTGTCGATCGACGAGGACACATTGCTGCCATATGATCAAAGGCTCCACACAGTCTACAGGTTCGTCTCTGCCCCGCATATGTTACATATACCTGTGTTCTAAAGTCACTCATTGTCACATATGATGGTATAGATTTGCGCAAAGACATTTTGAGGGTAAAGGAGCCCTCACGCAGTCCAGCATACATACCATCAGACCACCTTCCAACTGATGCCTGATGTATAACACCATACTCATTAAATGTTGCTTTTATATCTTCTTCATCCGCTTCAAATGGGACATTCCGTAACTTTACCCAAGTATAATACTTGGATACGTCCCTCAGTCGTACTTCTAAACCAGGATTAACCTTCATACACACGTCTTGGTATTTTTCCACCATCTTGTCATATGTCGCAGCCGTCACAAATTTCACAAAGATCCTTGTAGCTCTATTTAAGGCAATACCATACAGATCGTCGTTGTTGATGCAGTAGGTATCCCGTAGTATGGCAGGCAGCATAACAGAAGCATTGGTTTGATAAACCGTTCCTTTCAACACCTCAATACACACAGTGTTGATTCTCCGCCTGATAGCCTGCGCCATTTTGTGAAAATCACTCAGTGCTACCAACAGGTGCTAGCTCAACCGCCAATGTCCGTCCTCCACAAAGGTTGAGTGACGAATGCAGGAGCAAGGCGTAGCACAACCTCACGGCCCTAGAGCGATGAGGTCAATATATTTTGAATTGGGGGTTTCAAGTCTGTCTACTACACGAGGGTCATTAATGCTGATTGGTTGGTTAGTGGGGTTTAAAGTCTATCTACTACACGAGGGTTATCAGGGCTGCAAGTCACCTGTATACCTGTCGGGTATATACCCTGACAGCTGCATATCTCTCAGGGAATATATGTTAAGAAATTGTTTGAATTCTTTGGGTATTAAAAAATTCTTGTCTGGCGGTGGATAGGTTACCGCGCAACACTTGTGTAGTAGATAGGCTTCAAACCCTATTAACCAACCTGTATACCACCAGTCAGGAATACTTTAATTCTTAGATTGGGAATTAAATACCGGGTGTATACAAGGAGCAACATACAACTCTGGGTGTATGAATCCCGTGTTCAGGAAGATGTTAAAAACACCGTGAAGAAACGACTCATTCAAAGGGTTCAAGCTCAGCTTCGAAGCCTAGAAGCTGAGCTTCACGAAGCTTATTTTCCCTCACTGTGGTTGTAGCAGCTACAACAGGACGGTCGCGTCACTACACTCTCCTACCTACAGGTAAAATACACTGAAATATGCATATCTTTCAGTTTATATACACCCAGTGATGTGTATTTGTGTATACACACATCGGTGTGTAACTAGGTGTATATGCTATAATTTATATTTCAGGTATGAGAGTATATACATTGAGAAGTGTACACCACTCAGTGTATATACAGAGACATACATCTCTGTGTATATACTGGTGTATATCAGTGTATATAACATGTTTATAAATTGCGGGAGTGTTATTGCGGGAGTGTTATTGTGGGAGGGTTCTTGCGGAAGTGTTATTGCGGGAGTGTTATCGCGGAAGGGTTATTAAGGGAGTGTTATCGCGGGAGTGTTATCGCGGGAGTGTTATCGCGGAAGTATTATCGCGTGAGTGTTACCGCGTGAGTGTTACCGCGTGAGTGTTACCGCGTGAGTGTTACCGCGTGAGTGTTATCGCGTGAGTGTTATCGCGTGAGTGTTATCGCGTGAGTGTTATCGCGTGAGTGATACCGCGTGAGTGATACCGCGTGAGTGTTACCGCGTGAGTGTTACCGCGTGAGTGTTACCGCGTGAGTGTTACCGCGTGAGTGTTACCGCGTGAGTGATACTGCGTGAGTGTTATCGCGTGAGTGTTATCGCGTGAGTGTTACCGCGTGAGTGATACCGAGTGAGTGATACCGAGTGTTATCGCGTGAGTGTTATCGCGGAAGGGTTACTAAGGGAATGTTATCGCGTGAGTGTTACCGCGTGAGTGTTACCGCGTGAGTGTTACCGCGTGAGTGTTACCGCGTGAGTGATACCGCGTGAGTGTTACCGCGTGAGTGTTACCGCGTGAGTGTTATCGCGTGAGTGTTATCGCGTGAGTGTTACCGCGTGAGTGTTACCGCGTGAGTGTTACCGCGTGAGTGTTACCGCGTGAGTGTTACCGCGTGAGTGTTACCGAGTGAGTGTTATCGCGTGAGTGTTATCGCGTGAGTGTTACCGAGTGAGTGTTACCGAGTGAGTGTTACCGAGTGAGTGTTACCGCGTGAGTGTTATCGCGTGAGTGTTATCGCGTGAGTGTTATCGCGGGAGTGTTACCGAGTGAGTGATACCGAGTGAGTGTTATCGCGGAAGTGTTACCGCGGGAGTGCTACCGCGAGGGTGTTATCGCGGGAGTGTTATCGCGTGAGTGTTATCGCGTGTTATCGCGTGAGTGTTATCGCGTGAGTGTTATCGCGGGAGTGTTACCGAGTGAGTGATACCGAGTGAGTGTTATCGCGGAAGTGTTACCGCGGGAGTGCTATCGCGAGGGTGTTATCGCGGGAGTGTTATCGCGAGGGTGTTATCGCGGGAGTGTTATCGCGGGAGTGTTATCGCGGGAGTGTTATCGCGAGGGTGTTATCGCGGGAGTGCTCGCGCGGGAGTGTTATCGCGGGAATGTTATCGCGGGAGTGCTCGCGCGGGAGTGTTATCGCGGGAATGTTATCGCGGGAGTGTTACCGCGGGAGTGTTACCGCGGGAGTGTTATCGCGGGAGTGTTATCGCGAGGGTGTTATCGCGGGAGTGTTATCGCGAGGGTGTTATCGCGGGAGTGTTATCGCGGGAGTGTTACCGCGGGAGTGTTACCGCGGGAGTGTTACCGCGGGAGTGTTACCGCGGGAGTGTTACCGCGGGAGTGTTACCGCGGGAGTGTTACCGCGGGAGTGTTATCGCGGGAGTGTTATCGCGGGAGTGTTATCGCGGGAGTGTTATCGCGGGAGTGTTATCGCGGGAGTGTTATCGCGGGAGTGTTACCGCGGGAGTGTTACCGCGGGAGTGTTATCGCGGGAGTGTTACCGCGGGAGTGTTACCGCGGGAGTGTTACCGCGGGAGTGTTACCGCGGGAGTGTTATCGCGGGTGTGTTATCGCGGGAGTGTTAGCGCGGGAGTGTTAGCGCGGTAGTGTTATCAGAAAACAAATTACCACTGCGTCAAAACTGTTGAGGGTAGAACAGGTGGCTCCACCACCAGCTGGATACTCCAGCACCACCTGGATACACAAGCACTAGCTGGCTACCCCAGGGCTTGCAGGCTACCCCACCACTAGCTTGCTACCGCGACTATCCCAGCGCTAGCAAGCTATCCAAGCACCAGCTGACTACCCCAGCACCAGTTGGCTACCCTAGCACCAGCTGGCTACCCCAGCACCAGCTGGCTACATCAGCACCTGCTAGCTACCTCAGCACCTGCTAGCTACCTCAGCTCCAACTAGCTACCCCAGCACCAGCTGAATACCCAAGCACCAGCTAGCTGCCCCAGCTAGTTACCTCGGCACCAGCTAGCTACCCCAGCACCAGCTAGCTACCCCAGCACCAGCTAGCTACCCCAGCACCAGCTAGCTACCCCAGCACCAGCTAGCTACCTTAGCACCAGCTGACTACAGCACCAGCTGATTACCCAAGCACCAGCTAACTACACCAGCTCCAGCTATTTACCCCAGCTCCAGCTGACTGCCCCAGCACCAGCTGACTACACAAGCACCAGCTAACTACCGCAGCACCGGCTAGCTACCTTAGCACCAGCTGACTACAGCACCAGCTGATTATCCAAGCACCAGCTAGCTACCCCTGCACCAGCTGGATGCCCCAGCAGCAGCTGGCTACCCCAGCACCAGCTAACTACCGCAGCACCAGCTATCAACCCCAGTACCTGCTGACTTCTCCAGCACCAGCTGATTACCCAAACACCAGCTAGCAACCCCAGCACCAACTGGATACCCCAACCAAACTAGCCACCCTAGCACCAGCTGCCTATCCCAGCAACAGCTGACTTCCCCTGCAGCAGCTGACTTCTCCAGCAGCAGCTGGCTACAGTCATCCGGACACCATCTGCCACCATCATAGGTGAGCTTCAGTTCAACAGTTGATTATCTCACCTCCACTGTGTGTGCGTGTGTGTGTGTGCATGTGTGTGTGTGCATGTGTGTGTGTGTGCATGCGTGTGCATGTGTGTGCGTGTGTGTGTGTGTGTGTGTGTGTGTGTGCTGTGTGTGATCTGTGTGTGGTGTGTGTGTGTGTGTGTGTGTGTGTGTATCACCTATTTGTACTCACGTTGTGTGGTTGCGGGGTCGAGTCTAGTCTGGCCCCGCTTTCATGATGCTACTAGGTCCTCTTCGTCCTGCTCGCATGATGCTTCATCTACTCGCCTTAAAACTTGTATGGTTCCCGCTCATACTTTCTGTCTTTCAGGCCTGACAGTTCATATGTACTGAAGAATTTCCTACATCCCTGTTGATTCATCTGAGTCTTCAACTTTCATTGTGACTCTTGTATCTGTGTCCATCTCTGGACATCCGTTTTGTCCACCTCGTCTTTCCGTGCATGTATTTGTATATGTCGTTATCTGTCTTCTGACTCCTGGCTTGTGTGTGTGTGCAGTGTGTGTGTGTGTATCTGTGTGATGTGTGTGTGTGTGTGTGTGTGTATGTGTGTGTGTGTATCTGTGTGTGTGTATTTCTATTATGTGTGTGTGTGTGGGTGTGTTGTCTGGTACTCACCTAATTGTGATTGCGGAGTCGAGATCAGCTCCTGGCCCCTCTACTTCACTGAGTGCTTTATCATACCTCATCTTAAAGCTATGTATGGCTCCTGCCTCCACTACCTCACTAGACTATTCCACCTCCTGACTATGACAGAAGAAATACTTCCTAACATCCCTGTGACTCATCTGAGTCTTCAGCTTCCAATTGTGATCGCTTGTTTCTGTGTCCCATCTCTGGAACATTCTGTCTCTGTCCACCTTGTCTATTCCACGCAGCATTTTGTATGTCGTTATCATATCTTCCCTGACCCTCCAGTCCTCCAGTGTCGTCAGACCGATTTCCCTTAACATTTCTTCGTAGGACATTCCCCTGAGCTCTATAACTAGACTTGTTGCAAACCTTTGCACTTTCTCGAATTTCTTGACGTGTTTAACCAGGTGTGGGTTCCAAACTGGTGCTGCGTACTCCAGTATTTGCCAGACGTACACAGTGTATAAAGTCTTGAACGATTCTTTACCGGAACGCTATTCTCAGGTTTGTGTGTGTGTGTGTGTGTGTGTGTGTGTGTGTGTGTGTGTGTGTGTGTGTGTGTGTGTGTGTGTGTGTGTGTGTGAGAGAGAGAGAGGGAGAGAGAGAGGAAGTATAACATATGTGTGTGTCTGTGTGTGTGAGGAGGTATAACGTAAGTGTGTGAAGAGGTAAAAACGTACGTGTGTGTGTGTGTGTGTGGTGAGTAGGTATAACGTTGTGTGTGTGTGTGTGTGTGTGTGTGAGAGGTTTAACGTGTGTGTGTGTGTGTGTGTGTGTGTGTGAGGAGGTATAACGTATGTGTGTGTGTGTGTGAGGAGGTATAACGTGTGTGGGTATGTGTGTGTGTGTGTGAGAGAGGTATAACGTATGTGTGTGTGTGTGTGTGTGTGAGGAGGTATAACGTTGTGTGTGTGTGTGTGTGTGTGTGTGTGTGTGTGAGGTGGTGTGAGGGTATGTGTTGTGTGTGAGGAGGTATAACGTGTGTGTGTGAGGAGGTATAACGTGTGTGTGTGTGTGTGTGTGTGTGTGTGTGTGTGTGTGTGTGTGTGTGTGTGTGTGAGGAGGTATAACGTATATGTGTGTGTGTGTGTGAGGAGGTATAACGTGTGTGGGTATGTGTGTGTGTGTGAGAGAGAGGTATAACGTATGTGTGTGTGTGTGTGAGGAGGTATAACGTTGTGTGTGTGTGTGTGGTGTGTGTGTGTGTGAGGAGGTATAACGTGTGTGTGTGTGAGGAGGTATAACGTGTGTGTGTGAGGAGGTATAACGTGTGTGTGTGTGTGTTGTGTGTGTGTATGTGTGTGTGCGCGTGTGTGTGTGTGTGTGTGTGTGTGTGAGGAGGTATAACGTGTGCGTGTATGTTTGTGTGTGTGTGTGAGAGGAGGTATAACGTATGTGTGAGTGTGTGTTTAAGGAGGTATAACGTGTGTGTGTGTGAAGAGGCATAACGTGTGTGTGTATGTGTGTGTGAGGAGGCATAACGTGTGTTTGTGTGTGTGTGTGTGTGTGTGTGTGTGTGAGAGAGAAGAGGTATAACGTGTGCGTGTATGTGTGTGTGTGGGTAGAAGAGGTATAACGTGTGTGTATGTGTGTGTGTCTGAGGAGGTATAACGTGTGTGTGTGTGTGTGTGTGTGTGTGTGAGGATGTATAACGTGTGTGTGTATGTGTTAGGCGGTATAACGTGTACATACCTAATTGTACTCACCTAATTGTGGTTGCAGGGGTCGAGACTCAGCTCCTCGTCCCGCCTCTTCACTGAGTGCTACTAAGTCCTCTCTCCATCTGCTCCATGAGCTTTATCACATCTAATCTTAAAACTATGTATGGTTCCTGCCTCCACTACCTCACTTGCTAGGCTATTCCACTTCCTGGCAATTCTGTGACTGAAGAAATACTTCCTAACATCCCTTTGACTCATCTGGGTCTTTAACTTCCAATTGTGACCCCTTGTTTCTGTGTCCCCTCTCTGGAACATCCAGTCTCTGTCTACCTTATCTATTCCTCGCAATATATTGTATGTCGTTATCATGTCTCCCCTAACTCTCCTGTCCTCCAGTGTCGTCAGGCCTATTTCCCTCAACCTTTCTTCGTAGGACATTCTCCTTAGCTCTGGAACTAGCCTTGTTGGAAACTTTTGCACTTTCTCTAATTTTTTGACGTGTTTGACCAGGTGTGGGTTCCAAACCGGTGCTGCATACTCCAGTATGGGCCTGACGTACACAGTGTATAAAGTATTGAACGATTCTTTACTGAGGTACCGGAACGCTATTCTCAGGTTTGCCAGGCGCCCATATGCTGCTGCAATTATCTAGTTGATGCGTGTTTTCGGAGACGTCCTCGGTGTTATGCTCACCAAAAGATCTTTCTCCTTGAGCGAGGTTTGCAATCTTTGGGCTCCTTGCCTATACTCTCTCTACGGTCTTCTTTGCCCTTCCTCAATCTTCATGACTTTGCATTTGGCGGGGTTAAATTCGAGTTGCCAGTTGCTGGAATATGTACGTGTGTGTGCTCACCTAATTCTGGTTGCAGGGATCGAGACTCAGCTCCTGGCCCCGCCTCTTCACTGGCCGCTACTGGGTCCTCCCATTCACTGCTCCATGAGCTGTATCATACCTCGTCTTAAAACTATGTATGGTTCCTGCCTCCACTATATCGCTTGCCAGACTATTCCACTGCTTAACAATTCTGTGGCTGAAGAAATACTTCCTAACATCCCTGTGACTCATCTGAGTCTTCAGCTTCCAGCTGTGCTCCCTTATTTCTGTGTCCCATCTCTGGAACATCCTGCCTCTGTCCACCTTGCCTGTTCCACGCAGCGTCGTCAGACCGATTCCGATAACATTTCTTCGTAGGACATTCCCTTTAGCTCTGGAACTAGCCTTGTTACAAACCTTTTCACTTTCTATAATTTCTTGACATGTTTAACCAGGTGTGGGTTCCAAACTGGTGCTGCGTACTCCAGTATGTTCCAGACGTACACAGTGTATAAATTCTTGAACGATTCTTTACTGAGGTACCGGAACGCTATTTTCAGGTTTGTGTGTGTGTGTGTGTGTGTGTGTGTGTGTGTGTGTGTGTGTGTGTGTGTGAGAGAGAGAGAGGAGGTATAACGCGCGTGTGTGTGTGTGTGAGGAGGTATAACGCTTGTGTGTGTGTGTGTGTGTGTGAGGTTTAACGTGTGTGTGTGTGTGTGTGTGTGTGTGTGTGTGAGGTTTAACGTGTGTGTGTGGTGTGTGTGTGTGTGTGTGTGTGTGTGTGTGAAGGTATAACGTGCGTGTGTGTGTGTGCGTGTGTGTGCGTGTGTGTGTGTGTGTGAGGAAGTATAACGTGTGTGTGTGTGTGTGTGTGTGAGGAGGTATAACGTGTGTGTGTGAGGAGGTATAACGTGTGTGTGAGGAGGTATAACGTGTGTGTTTGTGTGTGTGAGGAGGTATAACGTGTGTGTGTGAGGAGGTATAACGTGTGTGTGTGAGGAGGTATAACGTGTGTGTGTGTGAGGAGGTATAAAGTGTGTGTGAGGAGGTATAAAGTGTGTGTGAGGAGGTATAACGTGTGTGTGAGGATGTATAACGTGTGTGTGTGTGTGTGTGTGTGTGAGGAGGAATCACGTGTGTGTGTGTGTGTGTGTGTGTGTGTGTGTGTTAGGAGGTATAACGTGTGTGTGTGTGCGTGAGGAGGTATAACGTGTGTATGTGTGAGGAGGTATAACGTGTGTGTGTATGTGTGAGGAGCTATAACGTGTGTGTGTGTGTGTGTGTGTGACGAGGTATAACGTGTGTGTGTGTGTGTGTGTGTGTGTGTGTGTGTGTGTGTGTGTGAGGAGGTTTAACGTGTGTGTGAGGAGGTTTAACGTGTGTGTGTGTGAAGAGGTATAACGTGTGTGTGAGTGTGTGTGTGTGTGTGAGTGTGTGTGTGTGTGTGTGTGTGTGTGTGTGTGTGTGTGTGTGTGAGGAGGTATAACGTGTGTGTGTGTGTGTGTGAGGAGGTATAACGTGTGTGTGAGGAGGTATAACGTGTGTGTGAGGAGGTATAACGTGTGTGTATGTGTGTGTGTGTGTGTGTGTGTGTGTGTGTGTGTGTGTGTGTGTGTGTGTGTGAGGAGGTATAACGTGTGTGCGTGTGTGTACTCACCTATTTATACTCGCCTATTTGTACTCACCTATTTGTGGTTGCAGGGGTCGAGTCATAGCTCCTGGCCCCGCCTCTTCACTGATTGCTACTAGGTCCTCTCTCTCCCTGCTCCATGAGCTTTATCATACCTCGCCTTAAAAACTATGTATGGTTCCCGCCTCCACTACGTCACTTTCTAGGCTATTCCAAGGCCTGACAACTCTATGACTGAAGAAATACTTCCTAAAATCCCTTTGATTCATCTGAGTCTTCAACTTCCAATTGTGACCTCTTGCTTCTGTGTCCCATCTCTGGAACATCCCGTCTTTCTCAACCTTGTCTATTCCGCGCAGTATTTTATATGTCGTTATCATGTCTCCCCTGACCCTCCTGTCTTCCAGTGTCGTCAGGCCCGTTTCCCTCACCCTTTCTTCGTAGGACAATCCCCTTAGCTCTGGGACTAGTCTTGTTTCAAACCTTAGTACTTTCTCTAATTTCTTGACGTGCTTGACCAGGTGTGGGTTCCAAACTGGTGCTGCATACTCCAGTATGGGCCTGACGTAAATGGTATACAGAGTCTTGAACGATTCCTTACTGAGGTATCGGAACGCTATCCGTAGGTTTGCCTGGCGCCCGTATGCTGCAGCAGTTATCTGATTGATGTGCGCCTCAAGAGATATGCTCAGTGTTATACTCACCACCACATCTTTTTCCTTGAGTGAGGTTTGCAGTCTTTGGCCATCTAAACTATATTGTGTCTGCGGTCTTCTTCCTCTTCCCCAATCTTCATGACTTTGCATTTGGCAGGGTTAAACTCAAGGAGCCAGTTGCTGGACCAGGCTTGTAGCATGTCCAGGTCTCTTTGTAGTCCTACCTGATCCTCGACCGATTTGATTCTCCTCATTAACTTCACATCATCTGCAAACAAGGACACTTCTGAATCTATCCTTTCCGTTATGTCATTCACATATACCAAAAACAGCACAGGTCCTAGGACTGACCCCTGTGGAATCCTGCTCGTCACAGGCGCCCACTCTTACACCTCGTCACATACCATGACTCGTTGTTGCCTCCCTGTCAGGTAAAGCGTGTGTGAGGAGGTATAACGTGTGTGTGTGAGGAGGGACAACGCGTGTGTGAGGGACAACGCGTGTGTGAGGAGGTATAACGTATGTATGAGGAGGGATAACGTGTGTGAGGAGGGACAACGCGTGTGTGTTTGAGGAGGTATAACGTGTATTTGGGAAGGGATAACGTGTGTTTGGGGGGGGGGATAAAATGTATGTGATGAGGGATAACGCGTGTCAGGAGGTAAGTGTGCGAGTGAGGAGGTATAATTGAGATACTGCCTGATGAAGGCTGAAAGGTATACATAGATATAGAATACATGGAACTGGAATACATGGACCTGGTATACATGGACCTGGAATACATTGACCTGTATACATGGACGTGGAATACATGGACCTGGTATACATGGACCTGGAATACATTGACCTGTATACATGGACGTGGAATACATGGACCTGGTATACATGGACCTGGAATGCATGGACCTGGAACACATTGACCTGTAGACCTGTATACATGGACGTGGAATACATGGACCTGGTATACATGGACGTGGAATACATGGACGTGGAATACATGGATTTGGAATACATGGACCTGGTATACATGGTCCTGATATACATGGACCTGGAATACATGGACCTGGAATACATGGACTTGGTATACTAGCACCTGGTATGCATGGATCTGGAATATATGGGCCTGGAATACATGAAACTTGGTATACATGGACCTGGAATAAATGGACAAGGAATAAGTGGACCTGTCATACATGGGCGTGGTATACATGGACCTGGAATACATGAACCTGAAATACATGGGCCTGTTATACATGGACCTGTTATACATGGGCGTGGTATACAAGGACCTGGAATATATGGACCTGTTATATATGTATCTGGAATACATTGCCTTGGAATACAAGGACCTGGAATACAAGGATCTGGAATACAAGGACCTGGAATACATGGATCTGGAATATGTGGACCTGGAATACATGGACCTATTCTACATGGGCGTGGAATACATTGACCTGGAATACATTGACCTGGTTTACATGGTACTAGAATACATGGACCTTGAATACATGGACCTTGAATACATGGACCTTGAATACAAGGACCTGGAATACAAGGATCTGGAGTGCAGCGATCTGGAATGCAAGGACCTGGACTACAAGGACCTGGAATACATGGACTTGGTATACATGGATCTTGAACACTTGGACCTGGTATACATGGACCTGGAATACATGGACCTGGAATACATGGACCTGGTACACACGGATCTGGAATGCATGGTCCTGGAATACAAGTACCTGGAATACATGAACCTTGACTACTTGGATCTGGAATACATGGACCTGGAATGTACGAACCTAGAATACATGGCCTGGAATACATGGTCCTGGTATATATGGACCTGGCATACATGGACCTGGAATACATGGACCTGGAATACATGGACCTGGTACACACGGATCTGGAATGCATGGTCCTGGAATACAAGTACCTGGAATACATGAACCTTGACTACTTGGATCTGGAATACATGGACCTGGAATGTACGAACCTAGAATACATGGCCTGGAATACATGGTCCTGGTATATATGGACCTGGCATACATGGACCTGGAATACATGGACCTGGTATGCATGGGTCTGAAATACATGAACCTGGAACACAAGGACTTGGAATACAAGGATCTGGAATATATGGACCTGGATTGCAAGGACCTGGAATCCAAGGACCTGGAACACATGGACCTGGTATACATGGATCTGTAATACATAAACCTGGAATACATACACCTGGCATACATGGACCTGGAATACACGGACCTGGTATAAATGGATCTGGAATACATGTACCTGGAATACATGGACCTGGTATACATGGACCTGGTATACATGGACCTGGAATACTTGATCCTGAAATACATTGATCTGGAATACATGGACCTGGAATACATGGACCTGGTATACATGGACCTGGAATACATGGACCTGTCATACAATGGGCGTGGTATACATGAAGCTGTTATACATGGGCGTGGTATACATGGACCTAGAATACTTGGAGCTGTTATACATGGGCGTGGTATACATGGAACTGAAATACATGAACCTGTATACATGGGCCTGGGATACATGGGCGTGGAATACATGGATCTGGTATACATGAACTTGGAATACCTAAACCTGGAATACATGGACCTGGTATACACGGATCTGGAATACATGGACCTGGTATTTATGGACCTGGAATACATGGACCTGGTATACACGGATCTGGAATGCATGGACCTGGTATTTATGAATGTGGAATACATGGACCTGGTATACATCGACCTGGTATATATGTACCTGGAATAAATGGATCTAGAATACGTGTACCTGGAATACATGTACCTGGAATACATGGACCTGGTACACATGGACCTGGTATACATGGACCTGGAAGGTGTGTATTAATACGTAGTGTTTACATTACAGGTAGGTGAAGCTTCACAGATCGTCCAGGGAGAGATGACAGGATCGCTAAGGTAAGTTGATGTTTAAGTTGTAATGTTGAAGTTACCCCCGATATGTTAGGTAATGGTACGCCGAGATGCGGCTTTGTTAAATATATTGATTCATCTTTCAAATATTACATTGCGATTAATAGCTAAATGGAGAGTAATCAGCTTTATATTAAATATTCATAAGAACATAACATAAGAATGGAGGAACACTGCAGAAGGCCTACTGGCCCATGCGAGGCAGGTCCTTATCAAAGCGACTACTACCTAAAGCTTCCCAAGAAGTAACTCCCGTACCCAATGACACCAATCAAACCCAGCCCCTCCCACTCATATATTTGTCCAGTCCCTTCTTAAAGCTACCCAAGGTCCTAGCCTCTATCACCCCACTGGGAAGACTGTTCCACGCATCTACAACTGTTAGAAAACCAGTACTTACCTATGTCCTTTCTAAATCTAAATTTATCCAACTTAAATCCATTATTCCTGGTTCTTACCTGGTTCGACACCCTCAGTACTTTATTAATATCTCCCTTGTTATGCCCGTCATCCACTTATACACTTCAATGATATCTCCTCATTCTACGCCACTCCAGAGAGTGAAGATTTAAGGCTTTGAGTCTATCTTCATACGGGAGGTTCCTTACACAGTAAATCATTTTAGTCATTCTTCTCTGTATGTTCTCTAATGAGTCTATGTCCATCCTGTAGTAAGGAGACCAAAACTGAGCGGCATATTCTAAATGAGGCCTCACTAGTGATGTATAGAGCTGTAAAATAACTTTTGGACTTCTGTTACTTATACTTCTTGAGATAAATCCAAGTAATCTATTGGCCTTGTTGCGCACACTAAGGCACTGCTGTCTTGGCTTTAGATTTCTGCTTACCATGACTCCCAAGTCTTTTTCACATTCTGTATGACCAAGCTCTACTTCACCTGGATTATAGCTTCGAGGGTTATTTTCATTACCACTTATCCACTTATCCATTTCACTTATCCACATTGAACTTCATCTGCCATTTTTCAGACCAAGACATTAATTTGTCCAAATCGTCCTGGAGTTCATTGATATCCTCCTCAGAGTGAATTATACGGCCTATCTTTGTATCATCAGCAAATTTACTCATGTCACTCGTAATCCCTTCATCAAGGTCATTAATGTAAATTATGAACAAGAGAGGGCCTAAAACTGATCCTTGTGGAACCCCACTAGTGACTAATCCCCATTCAGATTTCACTCCATTAATGGTAACTCTCTGCTTTCTATTGGTAAGCCATGCCTCAATCCATGCTAGAACTTTACCTCCTATACCATGAGCTGCCACTTTTCTTAAGAGTCTCTTGTGAGGTACTCTGTCGAAGGCTTTACTAAAATCCAAATAAACAATATCATATTCCTTATCACTATCAGCTGCCTCAAATGTTCTATTGAAGAACGTCAGTAAGTTTGTCAAGCAGGAACGACCTCTCGTGAATCCATGCTGAGATTCATTAATCAAGTTATGCTCTTCAAGGTGACTTCTGATAATGTAAGCTATAATTGATTCCAATAACTTGCCCACTATAGATGTCAGGCTTATTGGACGGTAATTTGAAGGAGTGGACTTATCTCCTGATTTGAATATAGGAACCACAGCCATATTCCACAACTCTGGCACAACACCGGTAAGGATGGACGCATTGAATACACTCGTTAATGGCTGACTAAGCTCCATCTTGCATTCCTTAAGTACCCTGGAAAACAGCTCATCGGGTCCCGGGGACTTGTTTTGCTTCAGTTTGTCTATCTGTTTAATAACCATGTCCCTTGTGACAGTAATATTAGTTAACTTAAATTCATCAGGAACTAAATAATTGTTAATTACTGGAATCTCATTTACATCTTCCTGTGTAAAAACTGACAAAAAATAGTCATTAAATAAGGAACACATTTCCAGTTCATTATCCGTCAGCTGTCCATTCCCAGTTTTCAGAGGTCCTACTTTTTCCTTCACCTTCGTCCTATACACTTGAAGGAACCTCTTTGGATTAGTCTTTGATTCATTAGCAACTCTAATTTCATAGTCACGTTTAGCCTTTCTAATCGCCTTTTTTACTTCTCTTTTAAGCTGAACATATTGGTCAGTAAGGTTAACCTCTCCTCTTCTGATGCGCTTATAAATTCCCCTTATCTCCCCTAATAGATGCTTTAGCCTCCTGTTAACCCATTTGGGATCGTTATTATTAGACCTAATTTCTCTCTGGGGAATGTATATACTCTGGGCACTGTGTACATTATTAAGAAAACAATCATAAAAGCAGATCCCTTCATATTCATAAGTATGATTATCGTCAATAAAATCATTAGCTAGATAACCCCAATCAAGATTAGACAGATGTTGCCTAAGTTCATTATAATCGGCAGAACGAAAATCGGGGATTTTTACTGTATTATCATTATTCTTGCATTTCCAATTAATGCTAAAAGTGATGGATTTGTGATCACTTGCGCCAAGCTCTTCAGTGATCTCCAGATTATTCACGAGTGTTTCCTTATTTGACAAGACTAGGTCTAGCAAATTATTACCCCTGGTAGGCTCAGTTACGCTCTGTTTCAGAAAACAGTCCTGAACTGTTTCCATAAAGTCACTGGACTCGAGATTACCTGTCAAAGAATTCCAGTCAATTTGACTAAAGTTAAAGTCCCCTACTATGACTATGTTACTGTGTCCAGAAGCCCTAACAATTTCGTCCCAAAGAAGTCTCCCTCTATCGTGATCCAAGCCTGGAGGTCGGTATATTACACCTAGAATTAGTTTTCCTTGACCCTCCACGAACTCTACCCAAACAGACTCTGTTACTGCTCCATCTATTTTTATACCTGTTTTTATGCAACAATTAATATTTTCTCGAACATACAAGTGCAACTCCTCCCCCCTTCCCATTACATCTATCCACATTGAACAACTTAAATCCCTGAATATTACACTCAGCAGTCATATCCCGACTCTTTAAATCATACCACGTTTCAGTTAATGCAATGATATCAAAGTTCCCAGCACATGCTACCAAACGTAGTTCATTAATTTTGTTTCTTGCACTTCGACTGTTAGCATAAAATACCATCATATGTTTTTTCTTATGCACATTTTTCCTATTCATCTTTGTTTTTACACAATTTCTGAAATTATCATTACCCAGAGTTACTCCATGACAGTTACTATTAAGATTCTTAATATCAGAGCATAAGTCAATATATCCATACTCATTATTTATCATTTCTAAACCCATACCTCTAACTAATCCTAGTTTAAAGTCCTAACAACCCCCTCAACTGAGTTAGCAAGAAAACCCACACCTGCCCTGGATAAGTGAACCTCATCCCTGGCATACATGTCATTTCGGCCATAGAAGTTGTCCCAGTTGTCAATGAATGGTACTGCATTATCCTTACAGTGTTTATCCAGCCAACAATTAATACCAATTGCTCTGGACAACCATTCATTACCAACACCTCTTCTTGGCAAAATGCCACATATGACAGGGCGCCCCCCCTTCTTCCTAATTATGTCTATAGCTGTCCTGAACTTTCTAACTAAATCCTCACTTCTATGCTTGCCTACATCATTGCCTCCAGCACTAAGGCAAATAATAGGATCCCATTACCGTTCATGATGTTGTCAAGCCGGCTAACAATGTCCTCCATCCCAGCCCCAGGAAAGCAAACCCTCTGTCTCCTACTCCTGTCCTTCAAGCAGAATGCCCTATCCATGTATCTAACCTGGCTATCCCCAACAACAACAATATTCTTACCTTCCTTGTTGTCGTTCGACGTGACGATCCCAGTAGTCGATTCACATTCGTCGGGTAGCACCGAGAATGCGTTGGAGGTTTCCACAGGAGTTTCCACAGCAGTCTCTTTCTTCATCGTTTCTGGCTTTCCATTCGTCTTCTTGATCGTCAACTTCGTCGTCCCCTGCTGTCCAGCCACTGACCACGATCCCTTCTTGACATGAGGACTCGAAACAGGACTACTACGAATCCTCTTGTTTTCCTCGGTCAATCGCCGTATCTCCATCTTCGCTACCCTCAGTTCTTCCTTAAGTTGCTGGTAAAGTTGCTCGATGGAGGGCATCTTGGTTCAGTCCACGGGGAGCACACAAGACACTTCTTCACAGAGTTAAGTACAGGTCACCAGTAAGTTAAGTACAGGTCACCACTTTCATCTTTTTTCTATTTTCATTATATGTATATATATGAATTATTTTGGTAAGGAAATGGATTGTTCACCATGGGTAACGACCAATTTGTTTGTGTGGCGTCACCTCTGCACTACTCACCTGACGTCAGCTGACGTCAGGTGTGAGAGGTGTGGGTTAGGCAGTACAACACCTCCCTGTCTTGAGAAGGTCCTCTCTACTTGTTTACTTTGAGATGTTATCCAGCAGTATATAGTATTATTCTCTCAGTCTCTTGAAAGTAGAGTATTTGTGAAACTCCCACCAAGTAAAATCTCTTAATTGTTTAAGAGATGTCAATTATTAAGCTTGGATTGTCTCTGGTTAGAGAGATCATGTAACTATCAACTTCACATGAAAATACCCATTCAGTCAAAATGATGGTAACTATAAGAGGTATATAAGTTATAAGTCTGTCAAGTATTATTTCTGTATTATAAATTAAGGTACCATTTTAAAATACCTTATAGAATATTACGTTTATTAAGTTATATTAAAAACAAATATCAAAGTACAACTAATGCGACATTTTGTGTGTCCTGGAGAGCGAAACGTTGCCATAATAAAATGTCATATTAGTTGCACTTGTTTCCTCTTACTTCAGATGTTAAAGTTAGGTGTTATCAGCGTAGTTTTCTGTTGTCAAGGAGCAACGGTTTGCGTACATCGCGTATACAGATGTTAAGGAAGAATTGCTTATCTATCCTTCCTATCGTCACGGAGGGTTGAAAGCCCCGCAGTTTGCCTTCCACTACTGACGTAGGTATGTTTTCCATGAATAACGTGTAAATAAATAAAAATCTACGAGTCAGGCATTTACACACAGGTCTTTTATGAAGGAATATTTCGCTTGATAATCCATCTAAGGAAATCTCCAAATCACTGTTTTGACCAGCACGACGTCAATTTCAATTTTAGTTACGTTATGGCTAGTTTATCATTAACTTGAAACATTACTCACGAATTCGTAATAAAACGATTGGAAAGAAACCACGGTACGCGTGGGATTTGAACCCATGGTGAGCGAGTTTTATAATTTGCTTTGGGTTCAAAAGCCACCTGTACCATGGTTTGTTTATCTTGTATCCTAGATTGTACAGTCGGCCCTACTATTCCTCTCACACAGTATATTCTGTCTCAACACGGTTCTACAAAGGGGCGTTCCTGTCTTACGAATTTACTAACTTTTTTCACTAAGGTGTTTAAGGAGGTAGATCATGGTAATGAACATAATATTGTGTATATGGACTTCAGTAAGGCTTTCGATAGAGTTCCACACCAGAGGCTATTGAGGAAACTTAAGGCACACGGAATAGGAGAAATTTTTTCCAGGGTAGAGGCATGGCTGACAAATAGACAGCAGAGAGTTTGAATAAATGGGAAGAAATCAGAATGGGGGCACGTCACGAGCGGTGTTCCTCAGGGGTCAGTGTTGGGCTCGTTGTTGTTCACAATTTACATAAACGACATAGATGAAGGAATAAATAGCGACATAAGCAAATTTGCTGATGACACCAAAATAGACCGTCCAGTTCATTCTAATGAGGACACTAGAGCACTCCAGGATGAGTTGAATAGACTGATGCAATGGTCAGAGAAGTGGCAGATGCAGTTTAATATTGACAAATGCAAAGTTCTAAATGTTGGACAGTTAAATAACCATGCCACATATAAACTAAATAATGTAGATCTTAATACTACTGATTGCGAAAAGGATTTAGGAGTTCTGGTTAGCAGTAATCTAAAAACAAGACAACAGTGCATTAGTGTTCGCAATAAAGCTAACAGAATTCTTGGCTTCATATCTAGAAGTATAAATAATAGAAGTCCTCAGGTTGTTCTTCAAGTCTATTTATCTTTGGTTAGGCCTCATTTAGACTATGCTGCTCAGTTTTGGTCACCGTATTATAGAATGGATATAAATGCTCTGGAAAACGTACAGAGGAGGATGACAAAGATGATCCCATGTATCAGAAATCTTCCCTATGAGGATAGACTGAGGCCCTGAATCTGCACTCTCTCGAAAGGCGTAGAATTAGGGGGAATATGATCGATGTGTATAAATGGAAAACAGGAATAAATAAAGGGGATGTAAATAGCGTGCTGAAAATTTCCAGCCAAGACAGGACTCGCAGAAATGGTTTCAAGTTGGAAAAATTCAGATTCAGGAAGGATATAGGAAAGCACTGGTTTAGTAATAGCGTCGTGGATGAGTGGAACAAACTCCCGAGTACGGTTATTGAGGCTAAAACGTTGCGTAGTTTTAAAAATAGGTTAGATAAATACATGAGTGGGTGTGGGTGGGTGTGAGTTGGACCTGACTAGCTTGTGCTGCTGGGTCTGGTGCCGTGCTCTATCCTTGAGTGGAGGTGACCAGACTGGGTGGGTCATTGGTCTACTCCGGGGGGGTGGGTCATTGGTCTAATCCGGAGGGGGACATGGACCTGCTCCGCATGGGTCACTAGGCCTGTTGCAGTGTTCCTTCTTCCTTATGTTACGTTCTTAAGTGCAAAAGACCCCTCGTGTCTGAGGGGGATATATTCAAAATCCTACCCTGGATACCAAAATCGGTCTTTTTTTGTTTACATACATGCTAATGATAGTTAAATTGATTAATTATACACACTAAGTTGAGAATTAGCACTTGTTCACTGATGGGAAGCACTTGACGGCTTCTCTTAGTGTTTGAACAACTGCCACCATCGCTACTTTTGGCGCCATTATTAAGCAAAATTTTTGGGGCCACGGTAAACCGCAGATAATTCAAACAACAGAAAACTGAATTCACAGATACGATGTTTACTGCATTACCTTCCGTAAATTCAGTAGAGCAAGATCGCTAATGTTAATTCGTAGAGGTATCTTTATTGCAAAACGTTTCGCTTACACAGCAGACTTCTTCAGTTGAATACAGAGGGAGCAGCAGAAGCAGTCGACCAAAGGAGCCTACTGTGTAGGCGGAAGGTTTCGCAATAAATTTACTTAATTACTGCACATGTTGCCCAGAATAGATAGGAAGAGCAAATAAGGGGGGTACAGGAAGAGCAAATTAGGGGGGCTCCAGAAGTGACAGGAAGAAATATAAATAAATAATATATATATATATATATATATATATATATAAATTTATATATATATATATATATATATATATATATATATTATTTATTTATATTTCTTCCTGTCACTTCTATATAGACAAATTCATTTTACATTACTTCGTCAGATTCTGCTTTTGACTCTCGCCTCGGCAGGTCATAGCAGCTCTCCTTACGTATTCAGTCTCCCTACGATCCCCGTTGGGGAGGGGAACCTTTACCAGCGTTGTCTTCGCCTTGACTTGCACGATTAGCTACGCAAATCGTGTAAAGATCAAGCCAAACAGTGGTACCGTTGATGATCCAACGAAGCTTGCTCTTGCAACTGTTGTGCAGGGAGCATTGCATGTTAAATTCAACGCTATTCTGACACTCAAAGAAGCACTCATTGTTGTGTGTCACGATGATGCTGAAGCAGAGAAGTTACTCACTACAGAAGCCACCACTACTCTTACTGCTCAAGGATTTACAGTTACATCCTCTCCTGTCCTCAGGGCAAGAAAATCAGTATTCCTAAAAAAAACTGGACAAGATTTTGACTTCTCAACCAATTGCTGAACTCAAGTCATCCATTGAAACTCAAAATACTTGGGCTACTGTTGACAGCATTACCAAAATCCCGAATGCATCGTCTATGCTCAAGGTCACCTTTACCGACGTGAACATGGCTGCCACTGCTCTGAACGAAGGTCTTGCTGTTTACTACTACTACATCAGTCCCACCTACATAGAAGCAGAAAGATACCACTACATCCAACATTGCTGGAACTGTTATTCTTATCTTCACACCACCAAAGCATGTCCAGTAAAAGACAAGAAGTTCTGCACTACATGTGGTAGTGAGGGACACACCCTTCAGTTCCTGCACCGCTGCTGCTCCCAACACAACCAGCGTGTTTAAACTGCAAAAGTAATGATCATCATACACTGGCAGCAAAATGTCCTACAAGAAAGGATATATTGAAGAAAACACAAGATGCAGCAAAGAAAAAGTCTACCAACAACACACCAACGTATGCCGCAGTTGCAAAGTTGCAAGCTGACACTACAAAATTACTTCAAGCATCTACTCAGCCCGCCTCCACCACCACCACTACCATCACTCCTCCAACATGTGACATAACGAAGATCCACTATTGTCTACTATACGCTCACATGCAAAACATGGTTGTGCCTGGATCCTTTAACTCTACCATCAACGAGTTATTTGCATTAAATAATATGCCATCATTTATATTTCCAGCATCTCCACCTTTTGAAGAAATTCTCAAATTCACCAAGGACTTAATCACCACCTCTGCTGCAGAAGGTCCATCAGCACCACCAACTAGTGATGTCACTAACAACGTCCAATGAGAAGCCTCCTCCGCCAACACTCCTCACTGAATCCAACCAATCAGAAGCCTTGCCACCAGAAACATCATCTAATTCGTCTACTGAAGTTGAAAACGAAGCAACACCACCTTCCTCAACTTCACCACCGCCTTCTCCACCTCGCTCACGTTGATTACCTGGAACACCATGGGTTAAACACAAAGGACTCATGTTCTACACCATGAAACATTGCCCCAGCCCAATGACTCGCCTAGAACACATCCAACATCTCAAAGACAACACTGCCACGTACACCGACGAAAAGCCATTCCCTACCGTCAACCAGCTCCAAACCAACGAACCAGAGCTCCCATAGGTGTGATACAACTCTCTAAAACAAAATTCAAAATATTGATAACTGCATTAGCGAATAAATAACTCGTCCTGCTTGCTGCCTACTGACAGTCTTTGCTCCTGCCGCTACCTTCGCCATCCTCTTCTAGAGAGCCAAGTAACGACATCACTCAAGCCTCTCCATCTACGTCTCCAGTACTTCGGTACCACATATCCCAAAGTGGTTGGGCCACTTGCCTTGATTCCTCCTCTTCCTCTCCTTCCCATCCTTTTCCAGTATTTCCACCCTTATCCTTCTTCCTTCCCATCTCACGACAGCTCTCGTCTTCTTCGATTCGAGATATATATATGTATAAAATATATATATATATATATATATATATATATATATATATATATATATATATATATATTATATATATATATACACACACACAAAAACAACCACAGTGAAAGAATAGTGAAATTCAAAGCGCTTTCGTGACTTCTCACATTTTCAAGAACTATAAAAAAATACATCAAAGGAAGGCATATGAAGGGTTAAGACCACACCTCACCATCATATCCCACAACAAAGAAACACCTGATGCGTGACGACACCCGACTCATAAGAAAGGAGGGTGTCACGCGTCAAGTGTTTCTTTGTTGTGGGATGTGATGGTGAAGTGTAGTCTTGCCTTCCTGTGATGTATTGTTTTTATAGTTCCGTGATAATGTGATATTCTGATATCACTTGTTTACTGTGGTCTTATTGTGTGTGTGTGTATATATATATATATATATATATTATATATTATATATATATATATAATATATATGTCGTGCCGGGAAAAGGGCAGAATTTGCTATCTTGGCTTAAATAGCAACGCTCCCTCTTGCCATATAGGACAAGTGAAAATTTTTGTATGCAATAATTTCGCCAAAATCATTCTGAACCTAACGAAAAAAATATATTTCACTGTGTTTGTTTAGTATTAAATTATTGTAACAAATCTAAATAATATTTTGTTGGATTAGGCTAAAATAAATTGCCTTGTTATAATAAGGGTTAGGTAAGTTTTCTAATTTCCCTTTTTGGGGTGAAAAATTTATAAATTTTTACATCAACATTAATGAAAAAAATATATCTTTAAACGTATAAGAGAAAATTTTAGAAAGGACTTACTTTTAAAACGAGTTCTTGTTATTGACCATTTTTTACATATTCGGCATGACATATAAATATATATATATATATATATATATATATATTATATATATATATATATTTTATATATATATATATATATATATATATTTATATATTGTGAGGGAAAAGTTCAATAGATAGGAGTAGCAATTTTAGTAACAATAGTTTCATTGCCGGCTACTAGTTAAGGTTAGGGTAAGTCAAGCTCCCTTTTTTTCCCGCCTTTCCCCCCCCCCCTAAAGTGATAGTTTGATTGCCGGCTGCTTGTTAATGTAGGGTCAGTCTAGCTCCCGCTATCCCTTCCCCTCCCTCTTCCCCCCCCCCGAAAGGTGACGTTTTGGGGGCTCTGGTCAAACAGTAAATCACTCGACTCGCATCTCCCAACACTACTCTTGGATGACAGTGAGGGTCACCTGTCAATCAACGAGAAGAACAGGAGAAGGACTAACGTCCAGAGACTTCCCCATTTTGGATCTAATTACCTGTGCACCTGTATGAAATTGCAGGACGTAACCCCACATCATTGCAGCGGTAAAGAACCTGCTTTCCTGTCATCGGGATAATACTCACGACGTTAATCTGTGAAGAACTAGCCAGTGGTGGTCACCAACACCTGCGACCCCCCCCCCCCATCATCAGCAACGGCTACGATTTCAACAAGCAGTGTCACCAACACCAGACACCCAAGTGTTAAATTAGCGTTGAATTCAGTTATCATTTATATTTTTCATTTTTCATTTTCTTTAACGTAGGATTAATATTTCATATTTAAGTGTTTTATATTTTATATTTTCTATATAATAAAGTGTTTATGTTTGTCTGTTATTTCTTATTCTATTCACTAATTTTCCTGAGGAGGAGCCAGCCTTGGTAATACTGACTGAAGTTGTTACAGGGCTGAGTAAGCCTTCACATATATATGTCGCGCCGAATATGTAAAACTGGTCAATTAGTAAGAACTCATTTAAAATTAAGTCCTTTCTAAAATTTTCTCCTATACGTTTAAAGATATATTTTTTTCATTAACGTTAATGTAAAATTTTTTATTTTTGCTCCAAAAGAATCTTAGAAAACTTACCTAAACTTATAACAAGAACAATTTATTTTAGCCTAACCCAACTAAATATATTTTAGATTTGTTTACAGTAATTTAATACTATACAAACACAGTGAAATATATTTTTTTTCGTTAGGTTCAAAATGATTTTGACTAAATTATTGCATTCACAAATTTTCGCTTGTTCTATATGGCAAGATGAGCGTTGCCATTTAAGCCAAAATCGCAAGTTCTGCCAATTCGGCACGACATATATATATATATTTATATATATATATATATAATATATATATATAATATATATATATATTATTTATATATATATATATATTATTATATAAGTTTGTGGTTACAGGAAAGTGGGTGCAGGAGGGAAGAGGAGCGATTGGTGGAATGATGATGTAAAGAGAGTAGTAAGGGAGAAAAAGTTAGCATATGAGAAGTTTTTACAAAGTAGAAGTGATGCAAGGAGGGAAGAGATATGGAGAAAAAGAGAGAAGTTAAGAGAGTGGTGAAAGCAATGTAAAAGAGAGCAAATGAGAGAGTGGGTGAGTGTTTATCAACAAATTTTGTTGAAAATAAGAAAAAGTTTTTTGGGGTGAGATTAACAAGTTAAGAAAGCCTAGAGAACGAATGGATTTGTCAGTTAAAAATAGGAGAGGAGAGTTATTAAATGGAGAGTTAGAGGTATTGGGAAGATGGAAGGAATATTTTGAGGAATTGTTAAATGTTTATGAAGATAGGGAAGCTGTGATTTCGTGTATAGGGCAAGGAGGAATAAATCTTGTAGGGGGAGGAAGGCGTTGTGATGTTTGGGGGAAGTTCGTGAGGCAGTAGGTAAAATGAAAGGGGGTAAGGCAGCCGGGATTGATGGGAAAAGTAGAAATGTTTAAAAGCAGGTGGGGTTATGGGTTTTGGAGGGGTTTTGGTGCAATTATTTAATAAATGTAGGGAAAGGGGTTTAAGGTACCTGGGGATTGGCGGGGAGAGCAGGGCATGTTCTTTGTAAAAAGGGCCCAAAGGGGATAAAAGAGATTTGAAAAAAAATTTATGGGGGGGATAAGTCTGTTGATTTGTCCCTGGTAAAGTGTTGGTTTTTTAAAAATTTGGGAAAAAATTTAAAGAGTAAGACGGGGGAATTAGGATAGCAGATGAACAAGGAGGTTTAGGAAAGGTAGGGGGGGGTGGGGAAACGGGTTTTTTTTACAGGGGAAACATAAAAGGGTGAAAAAAGTTTTTAGATAAGGTTTTAAAGAGGTTTTTTGTGGCATTTATGGTTTTGGAAAAAAAGGCTTTATGACAGGGTGGTTGGGGGGGGCCAATGTGGCAGATGTTGCAAGTGTATGGTGTAAAAGGTGGGTTTTCTGAAAGCAGTAAAGAGTTTTTACGAGGATAGGGGAGGCTAAAAGTTAGAGTATGTAGGAAAGGGGGAAATTTTTTTCCCATTTAAAAGTGGGCCCTTAGAAAAGGATGTGTGATGTCCCCGTGGTTTTTTAATATATTTATAGATGGGGTTGTAAGAGAAGTAAATGCGAGGGTTTTGGGCAAGAGGCGTGGGGGTTAAAAAGAAAAAGGGAATCACACACAAAGTGGGGATTTGGGTCACACCCTCCCTTTTTTGCTGATGACACTGTGCCCCTTGGGAGATTCTGAGAGAAGTTGCAGAGATTGGGGATAAATTTTGGTGGGGGTGTGCAAAAGAAAAAAATTAAAAGGTGAATACAGGAAAGAGTAAGGTTATGGGGGGATAAAAAAAAGATTAGGGGGATGAAAGATTGAATTTTCGATTGGAGGAGAGAGTTTTTGGAGGAGGGGGGAACGTATTCAGATTTTGGGAGGGGGACGTGTCAGGGGGATGGGTCTATGAAAGAGGGAGGTAAATTTTAGAATTGATGAGGGAAAAAATGAGGGGTTTGCACTTGGGGATTTCTGTGGAGACAAAAAAATTTTGTTTTGGGGGCAAAGAGGGGAATGTTTTGAGAGTATATTTTTAAACCAACGTTTTAAATTGGGTGGGGGAAGAAAGGGGTGAGGGAAGGGTTGCGCGAGGGGAAGGTGGAGGCAGTGGAAAAGGCCCAGTCTGAGGGCAATGTGTGGTGGTAAAATATAATGAGAGAATGTGTTTTTGGAAGTTAGGAGGAGGTGCGGGATTCCCAAAAAAATGTTGCCCGGGGGATGGGGGGAAAGGGGTTTGGGTTGAGGGGGTTTCGGAACTGTAGGAAAAGGGCGAAACAGAATGACTTCAAGGGTGTTAAAGTCTTTTGGGGAAAGGGAAAAAAGGGGGGGCGGGGTAGGGGTCGGGCCTGGGAAAGGGGGTTGGAGGGGGGGGTTTAAAGGAGGTTTTTTGGGGCGAGGGGTTTGGGGCTTCCAGAGGCAAGGGTTTGAGCTTGTTTGATAGGAGGTGAATGGAGACAAAGGGTTTTTTTAATACTTGAGTGCTTTTGGGAGGGGTGAGAAAAGTAATTTTTAAAGAAGGGTTTCCCGGGGAAACCCGGGGCGGGCCCGGGGACTTGAGTCTGGGGGGGAAAAGTACAGTGCCTGAAATCTAAAAGGGGGGGTTTTAAATGTTGCAGTTTAAAAACTGTATGAAAAAGCCCCTTCGGGGCAAGCCCATTTTATGGAGTGAATGATGGTGAAAGTTTTTTTTTTTTCGGGCCACCCTGCCTTGGGGGGAAAATGGGCCCGGGTTTGTGAAAAAAAAAAAAAAAAAAAAAAAAAATATATGGGTATTATATATTATATGTTTTTGGGGGTTTTGGGTGTGTAATTTTTTGAGAAAGTATCATTTCCTGTGTTTTAACTGGGGGAGCCTCGAAAACTGGGAAAGAAGAGGTTTTTCCTCTAACTGAGCTTTTTTAAACCCCCTTTGCTAACCCACAAAAGCTTTTCCAGCGGGAACCTAGTCTAACCCCAAACTGCCTTTACCCATGGACAATACAGCAGGGGTTTGGGGGGAATCGTCACGGCCCCTGCCCACCAGCGTGTGAAAAGACGGGCAATTTGCATCACCAAAAAACTTTTCTTCTTTGGGTTTTGGATCAATCTACAATCAAAGTTTTTCAAAACCACTTTCACCCTGTTATTAGTTTTATTACGAAGAACAGCTTCAGAAAGGGGGGCCCCTTTTTTTCCCCTTTGTTGCTTTTGAGAAGACTCCCCCAAAATCACCATTTTAAAGCTCGTTGCCCTTCGGTTAAATTTGGTCTTAAGAACAATATAAAGGGAGCCCAAAATTTGAGTAAAATCCACCCCCAAAACACTGTCTAAACCCACACTAACGATTTTCTTTTACAGTCAGAGGCAAACTTTTAAGGACATAAAAAAGGGAAAGGAGGTGGTCAAAAAAAATAATTTGAGTTTTTTGGGCCCAAAAAAACTTAAAACCTTATTCCATTTCCTGACGAGTTTAGAAAGCAATTTTAAAAAATAAAATTCGTTTTAAGCAAAAATGATTTTTTTGCAAAAGTAAACTTAAGACATTGTTGGGTCTTTTTTAAAGGTAAAGGGAAAATTTTACTGATGAAAAACTTTGAATTGCATATTTGAAGCCCATTTTTTAATTTTTGTTTTCCCAGTAAAATTTCAAAATTATTTAAAATATGAAGCGAAAAATTAATGAAAATCTTGTCCCAAATTTGGGGGTATCCTTATTTTTGGAAGCGTTGGGGCCAACCGCGGGCTTCCTCAGTCCAGCAAAAAGTGCATTTGCAAATGTTGCACTTTTTGTCAATTACCTTTGTAGATCCCAAAAAACCCCCCCTTTCCCGGGCCCCCCCTTTCCACTGCTGCGGGTTTATCTATCTTTAGCATTTATGGAAGGAAGAAGAATCCTTCTTGCATATTTTTCCCGGGCAGTGTGTAGGTTTGTAGGGAAAAAAATAGGGGGGAGACCCTTTTCGGGTTTAAACCAAAATTTGGTTTGTGTGACAAAAAAGGTAGGGGAAACGGAAAGAGAAAATTCTAGTATTCTAATTTTGCTTCAAGTTCTGGGAAGAAAACCTTAAAAAAACCCAGGGAATTTTTCCCTACAAAAATTTTATGGGAAAACAGGATGCCCAAAGGGTCAAATTTAAAATTTAAAGGGGAAAATTAAAATAAAGGTGTTGAAGGCGAAAACATCTTTTTCTTCATATTTTTAAAATTTCAGAAAGAAGGGGAAAAATTTAAATGTTTAAAAAATGTAAAACCCGGGAAGCTTTTGGGGTAGATGCGGGGCCCAGATTGCGGGAAAGTCCGACTCTCACCAGGTAAAACTTCAGAGTGGGGGCAAAACCGTGGAGCCCTGACTCTGACAACCCCCAAAACTGGGGATTTACCCCTTCCCTTTTACCGTTTTTTTTTTTTTTTTTAAATAAAAGGGCTCATTTTTTATGGGTTTTGTCTTGAGCTTTTAAAGTTCTTTCGCACATCATATTCAGTCGGGAAAAATTAAGTGTAGTAAAGTACAGTGAAGTCTGCTTGGTTTTTTTCACCTGTTTGAGGTGTCCCAAAACCTCTAACTTAAAAACTGTTACACTGTGTGTGTGTGTGTGTGTGTTGGGGGTGTGTGTGTGTGTGTGTGTGTGGGGGTTTTTGTATATTTATATATTTATATTTTATATATATATATATATATTATAATGTGGGGTGTGTGGGGTTTTGTGTGTGTGTTTGGGGTGTATGTTTTTTTGTGTGTGGGTGTGTTGTTTTGTTTGTGTATGTGTTTGTGTGTGCGGTTGTTTGTGCGTATGCTGTATGTCTGTTTGTGTCTGGGACAACACAAACACACACACACAAACACACACACAGTGGGGTTTGGTGTGTTTTTGTTTTGTGGCGTTTTGTGGGGGTTTGTGCGTGTGTTTGTATGTGTTTTTTTGTGTGTATGTGGTTTGTGTGTCAGTGTTTGGGGAATGCATGTGTGTGTTTGTTTGCTGAACTTTCCAAAACCCACACACAAACCAAACACACACAAAAAACACCCCAACAATATGAATACACACAAGGGCCCACACACCAAACTTACCCCACACTTTTACACGTGTTTTGGTTTGGTGGGGTTGTGAATGTTTTATGTGTGTGTGTGTGGTGGTGTGTTTCTCTCCCCCTAATTGCCTCACCAAATTTGGGTGGTTGCAGGGGTCGAGACTCGGCCCCTTTGGCCCCCCTTTCTTCACTGACCATACTGGGACCCCCCTCCCCCGCTCCATGAGCTTTTTATCCTCGTCAAAAAAAACTATGTTTTAGTTCCTGCCCCCATTTACATGTTTGCCTTTCTTTTTCCATTTTCCTAATATTTTTGGGACGAAGAAATGCTTCCTAATTTTCCCTTTAAATCATTGTCTTCGGGCTTTCCCCTCTCTGGAACACCCTTTTCTTTCTCCCCCTTTGTCTTTTTCCACGAAAAATTTTGGGTATGCCCCTGCCCCTTCCTGTCCCCCAGGTTGTCAGATCAAATTCCTTTTAAAACCTTTTTTCATAGGACTTTTCCCCTTAGCTCTGGAAACTAGCATTGTTGAAAAACCTTTTGCATTTTCTCTTATTCTTGCGGTTTGACCAGGTGGGGGTTTCCCAAAAAAAAAAAACTGGTGTGGTACTCCAGTAGGGGCCCTTAAATTTCCCACGTGTAAAAAAGTCTTGAACATTCCTTACTGGGGGTACCGGGCGTTTTTCTCGGGTTTTGCAGGGCCCATTGCCGCAGCATTTAAACGGTTTTAATGTGTTTTTCTGGCGATGTACTGGGTTATTATATTCACTCCTAGGTCTTTTTTTGGGTTTGAGGTTTGCAGCTTTGGCCACTTAGCCTATACTCTGTCTGGTGGTCTTCTTTGGCCTTCTCGATCTTCATGAATTTGCCTTTGGGGGGGGTTTAAAATTTTAGGAGCCATTTTCTGGACCCGGTTTCCCGTCTGTCCAGGTCTTTTTTGGGAAAATCTGCCTGATACTGTTGATTTAATTCCCCCTAAAATTTAAATTTTCCCTTTTCTGCAAACAAGGAAAACTTTTGAGTTATCCCCTTTCCCTCATTTTCGTTCATATATCCCAAGAATTTGCAAAAATGGTCCAGGGAAAAACCCATGTGGGAAACCCCCTTGTCACCGGGGGCCCACTGTGATACCTCCCTCAAGGACCATGACTCGTGTTCCCTCCCTGTTAGGTATTCCGGTTCCCCTGCATTTTCCCTTTTCCCGTTATATATGCCTGTTTTCCCCTAGCTTCTGTACTAATCTCTTGTGAGTAACTGTGTGGAAGGCTTCTTTCAGTCCAAGGAAAAAAAGCAATCAACCCCCCCCCCCCCCCCCCCCCCCCCCCCTTTTTCTTACTTCAAAATTTCCTTGTCTTAAAACTTTGTAGGTTTGTGACACAGGATTTGCCTTCCATGCATCCATGCCCGGGCTGTGTTTAATTTGTTTGTCAAGGGGCTCCCTCACTCTCCTCCCGTAATTTTTTCTCCTTTACTTTGCATACTATAAAACGGGCAGTGGGCACTGGTTTTATAATTTAGTGCTTCATTTTTGGGTTTCCCTTTTTTTAAAAATGGGGACTCATTTGCCTTCTTTTCCCTTTCTTCAAGTAGTTGCCCAGGTTCAAGAGAAGTGTTAAGTTTTTTTGGTTTTGGGGCCCCATATAGTATCTCTGCTTCCCTCTTTTGGAAACCCCAGAGAGTATCCGGTCCCCCGCCTTTGAAGTATCAAGGTCACTTAGGAAGGGTTCTCCACCTTTTCCCCCTCCGTTTTGTGTAATTTATCCAACACTTGTTGGTTTTATCCCTTGTTGATGTACCCCAATGTTTTGTCTTCCCCGTGTCCTTTCGGGCCTTCCCCCTGTAAAAAACTTCCCGAAATTTCCCCTGTTGAGCTTCACATACCTCCTGGTCCCTTTCTTTTGTTCCCCACCTTCTTTCCCCAGCCTGTTTTCCCGGGCCTTGACTGTGTTGATGTGGTTTTAAAAATAGTTTCGGGTTGGGGACTTTACTTTGGGTGCTATGTCATTTTTATTTCTGCCGCTGCCCCCTCCCTTTTCTGTGCTATTCGTTTTGGCTCTTTGACTAATTTTCTCTGTTTTTCCCGAGTCCTTTGCCCTTTTGTAAATTTTTTTCCTTTTTCTAGAGCACTTGTTTTTGCCTCACTACACCCTTTGGGGAAAATAAGGGCATTCTGTCCTTTCCCCCCCTTGGGAAAAAAAACCTTTCCTCTGGCTCCTTTCAAAAAAATTACTTAGTTTCCTCATTTCGTTTTTTCTGATGCTCCTCCCAAATCCTGTTCCCCCTTTCTGGAACCTGTAGCCCCCTTTTTTTAGTTTGGCTTTTCCCTTTGTACTCCTGTTTTCCCTTCCCCTTTTTGTCCACGATGTATTCAAAGTCATAACCACGTGGTTTTATAGCTCCCAAAGGGGGCCTTTTTTATGTGAAGTGCTCAATGTCTGAGCTACTCAGAGTTTAACACCCAAAGGGCCAAATCTTGTGGTTCATCCTCCCCCCCCTTTTCTTCTCCTAGTGTCCCTAATATTTGGGGGAAAGAGATTTGCCCGCACCACATCCCTCATCTTGACTCTCAATGTTTTTGGGACCCCCATGTGGCTACAGGTTTTCCCAAACAATCTCCCTGTGATTGAAGTTGGCCCCTGACCCGTAACTTCACTCTACTCGAGTGAGCCCCTTTTTGCTACCTCAAACAATGTGTTTCCCCCATTGCTCTGTTTTACTAAATTTTTTCTCTCTTTGGCCCCTGCAGTTTGTGGTGGGTTATAATCACTGCAATGACCCCTTGGGATTCCCCTGATGACTGTAAATTTCTCCAAACTCGAGCTTTCCCTTTCCCTTTCTTGTTAAAAAACCCAAACCCGTTTTTTTAATTTTGTTGTGCAACCCCCCCTCCCCCCCTGCTCCTTCTATCCTTCCCCGGATTGATATCCCGGGGGGGAAGATTGCATCTGTTATTATTTATAGTTTTGTGTCTGTTTCCACTTTCGATTTCTGGGGGAAACTCCTTGAATTTTTTCATGCCACTCCTCCCCATTTATTGTTAAATTTCCCTCCGTGTTCGGGTAAAACAAACCTTAAACCCCCTTTTTTAGTAAAAGTGGTCTGGGGGGAGAGAGGTGGGGTTTGGGGGGGTGCAGGTGCCCCGGAGGGGTTATAGGGGGGGGTTGCTGTGGGGTGGGGCTGTGGGGTGGAGGGTGGGGGGAAAAGGGATATTGGGGGGGTTTCAGTTGGGGTGGGGTGAGGGGATGGGGGGTAGAAAAGGGACAAATGTGTGGGTTACTGTGGGGGTGGGGGTTTTTGGGGAGGGGGGGTGGAAAAGTGAGGGTAATTGTGTGGATTACTGTGGGTTAATGTGGGGGTGGGGTTGTTTCAGAGGGGGTGGGTAGGTTACTGTGGGTTTTTTGCGGGGGTGGGGGTTTGCATGAGGGGGATGGGGGGTTAGAGGTACAGTGGGTGGGTTTTGGGTTAGGGCGTTTGTTTTCTTTGGGATTTTCCTGGTTGTGTTTCTTTGTGGATTTGGGACTGGGGGGGTTGTTTTTTATTTTCCACCTGGGCCTGATCTTCCTTTCTCTCAAACTTCCTTGCCTCCCCTTCCTCCCTTTCGACGTTTCCAAAAAAACCCTTTTCTTTCAAATTTTTCCTTTTTCTTGTGTTTTTTTGGTCGGGGGTACACATCCGGGGAACCCCCCTGATTGTTCCTCAGGGTGCCTTTTTCCTGAGGAACCGGTTTCGAGTTGATCTGGGCTTGAAAAAACACTTTGGGTGGACACTTTTTTTTTTCCCCCCCCACAAAAACCCCCCCAATTCTCCGAAAAATTTGTAAACTGGGTCATGTCGTCCCCCTCCCATTGCTTTTGTCTTTTTTTCTCCCTTTGTTTCCTTGCCTCGTAAGTTTCCCCCATTTTATTCCCTTTGGAAAACCCTAGACAAAAAACGGCCAAATCCCCTTTGGTTTCCCCCCACTGTGCTTCCCTGAGATCCTCTGATACGAATTAGTTCCCGCCATTGACGCATTTCTTTTTCTATCTCTTTATCCCGGTTTTTCCCGTGGGTTATCTGTTCCTGGAAAAGGCAGTTGTTTCCCTTAGAGCCACTGTGTAAGGTTTGTCCTTCATTGACTTTTTGTCCGTCATCAGGGTTCCCGCTGTTCTTCCTGCCTTTTCCAGGCCCCCCCTTTGGGTTTTGATGGGGTCATTTCCCTGCAGTAATTCCTTTTTTCCCCCAAATGTCCCCCCATCAGTGACATGTTTGTTGCTCTTGGTGTCATGGCTGTACTGTCCTTTGGTTCTTTAGGATGTTTCAGACTTTTTTGTTATTTACTTAGCTCTATCTTAGCTTCAGCTGCTGTGAATTTTTTAATTTCCCCTTTCCCGCTCTCCCCCACTATTTTTTTCTTCCATTTTCTTACTGAGCTCTTCCAGCCTACTTTTTACCCCCCTCTCTTTTTTCCCTGGCCTGCCTTTCCCAAACCTCTCTCCCCGGTTCCCCCCCTCAAATTCATCCATATTCCTCTGGTTCTTTTTTGGATTTTTGGTTTTTCCCTGTTTCTTTTCCCCCAAAAAAAGGAAGAGCTTATTTCTAAAAGTGTTGTGGAAAAGGGGGGTTTGTTGGGGGAGGGAGGGGGTGTTTGTTGTGGGGAGGAGGCCCGGGGAGGGGAAAAGGGGTAGGAGCTGCAGGGGGGACAGCAGCAGAGGGAAAAGGGAGGGTGGGGGGAGGCTAAGAGGGACAGGGGGAAAAAGCAATAGGGGGGGGTAGAAGGAGTAGGGAGGGATGAGAAGGAAGATGAAGAGGGAAAGAAAGGGGGGTTTGAGAAAAAGAGAGTGTGATTGGGGGGTGTGAGTTAGAGAGAGAGGGGGGGGAAAGGAGTGTTTTTTGGGGGTAGGCGTTTTGGGGTTTGGGTTTCGAAAAGCCCCTTTTGTGTGCTTGAGGCCTTTTTGGGGGAGGGAGGGGGAGGGAGGGGGAGAAGGAAGGGGAAAATGAAGGGGGGGGAGTTGGAGGGGTTTTAGGAGGGAGGAAAAGGGGTAGGGGGAACAGGAGGAGGGAAAGTGGAAAGGAGAGAGGGGAGAGAGAAAAAAAAGGAGGGGGGGTAAAAGGGAGAGTGTGAACTGTGGGTGCTGGGTGGGTATGTGAAAGTTCCGTTAAGGTAGGGTGGGTTTTTTGTGTGTGTGTTTTTGGTGTTTTGGGGTGTGTGTGGTGTGTGTGTGTGTGTGTGTGTGTTTTGTGTGTTTTGTGTGTGTTACTACCCCTGCCGAGCCAAAACGAGGGGAAAGGGAGGGAGGGAGGGATAGCTCGGCCCCGCCGGGTTTTGGGCCTTCTTTGGCTTTCCCCCCACGCATGCTGTCGTACCTAAATGTGTATACTGGAGCTATGGTTTAGAAAGACACGTAAGCAAACCTATGACTTTTTTACTAGAAAAAGTTTCGGTCCTGGGACCCTTTTTAAATTTTTAACCTACAAAGCAAAAAAAAGCAAGCAAAATTTTAAATAAGTTTCCCCTTTGGGGGGAGCGGGGAAAAGGGAAGTGGGAAAAATAGCTCGGAAGGAGTTTTCCTTTTGTAAAAGGGAAAAAGGCCCCGGACTTAACCCAGAGCTAAGGCGATCGTTTGGGGAGGGCTTGAGAAAAAAGGAAAAAGCCGGGATGTTGAATTTTTAACTTGTTGTAGTTGAAGTCTTGAATCTTAAGTAGTGGGCAGCAGGCTAGGTCACATCAGAGGGTTTTGGGAAAAAAATATGGGGTTATAGGGTTTTTTGAGGGGGCGGTTAGCAAGGAGCCATTTCAAAAATTTTTGAAGGGCTTTCTAGATAGGTGGTATAAATTTTGGGGCCTTTTTGCTGAAGGTGAAAAGTAGAGGCTTGGGTGTGAGGTTGGGTGAGTGTGAAGTGAAGCGGGTTTATTTAAATGCCCTACTTGACTGTTCGGCAACCCAGGTTTTGTAGGTTTAGTACAGGTCATGGTTTTCAGGATTTGAAGGAGAAGTGTAAAAGGTAAAGGGTTTTCCCCCTGAGGGGTTTTTCTGGGGGTCGTCGTTATCTTCCCCTTTTTGGAGTGGATTTTGGGAGAAAACTACAAAAGGTGGTAGCAGGTGACTGAGGTTCGACAGGAGCAGCTGTGAGGTGTAATGGTTGTGTAACAGTAGGCTGGGAGAGGTGGGAGACGGTGGCTGAGGCAACTTGATCAACGTTGAATGAACATTAAAATGGTATAAAATACCGACAGATTGTTAGGTAAGACACATATGCAACAGTTAGGTATCTTTATTTCGAAACGTTTCGCCTACACAGTAGGCTTCTTCAGTCGAGTACAGAAAAGTCGATAGAAGCAGAAGATACTTGAAGACGATGTAATCAGTCCATCACCCTTAAAGTTTTGAGGTGGTCAGTCCCTCAGTCTGGAGAAGAGCATTGTTCCGTTGTCTGAAACAATATGAAGTTGAAGTGACAGGATGGAGCCTTTATATAGTGCCAGGAGGTGAGACGTAGGTTGCTTTGGGAGGGCAGGTCCCTCTCAAACCCAGCCGTTCTCACTAGTAGAGGTCGAAGTTGATGGTCTGTACCAAGATACCCTTGTGTTGCAGTGTATTACAGAATGAACATTAAAATGGTATAAAATACCGACAGATTGTTAGGTAAGCAACCTACGTCTCACCTCCTGGCACTATATAAAGGCTCCATCCTGTCACTTCAACTTCATATTGTTTCAGACAACGGAACAATGCTCTTCTCCAGACTGAGGGACTGACCACCTCAAAACTTTAAGGGTGATGGACTGATTACATCGTCTTCAAGTATCTTCTGCTTCTATCAACTTTTCTGTACTCGACTGAAGAAGCCTACTGTGTAGGCGAAACGTTTCGAAATAAAGATACCTAACTGTTGCATATGTGTCTTACCTAACAATCTGTCGGCATTTTATACCATTTTAATGTTCATTCTGTCAGACACTGCAACACAAGGGTATCTTGGTACAGACCATCAACTTCGACCTCTACTAGTGAGAACGGCTGGGTTTGAGAGGGACCTGCCCTCCCAAAGCAACCTACGTCTCACCTCCTGGCACTATATAAAGGCTCCATCCTGTCACTTCAACTTCATATTGTTTCAGACAACGGACCAATGCTCTTCTCCAGACTGAGGGACTGACCACCTCAAAACTTTAAGGGTGATGGACTGATTACATCGTCTTCAAGTATCTTCTGCTTCTATCAACTTTTCTGTACTTGACTGAAGAAGCCTACTGTGTAGGCGAAACGTTTCATAATAAAGATACCTAACTGTTGCATATGTGTCTTACCTAATAACCTGTCGGTATTTTATACAATTTTAATGTTCAATCTGTCAGACACTGCAACACAAGGGTATCTTGGTACAGACCTGCAATCAACTTCGACAACTTCCACTAGTGAGAGGGGCTGGATTTGAGAGGGACCTGACTTCTCAACATCTGAGTTCTTACCTCTCCTAGTGGCCTACGTCTCACCTCTTGGCGCTATAAAAAGCTCCATCCTGTCACTTCTTCTCCATATTGTTTCATACTATGGAACAATGCTCTTCTCCAGACTGAGGGACTGACCACCTCAAAACTTTAAGGGTGATGGACTGATTACATCGTCTTCAAGTATCTTCTGCTTCTATCGACTTTTCTGTACTTGTAAAGTAAAAGGACACAAGTGCAACTAATGTGACATTTATTGTGGCAACGTTTCGCTCTCCAGGAGCTTTATCAAGCCATTACAAACAATACATGGACACAGAGGGTATATAAAGGCTCAGAGTGAGGTGAATACTAGTGAGGTACCATTTCGATGTTCACTAGTGGTAGTAGTACTAGTAGTAGTAGTAGTGGTAGTGACAAAAGTAATACAATATGGTAGAGCAAATAATTCGTACATGAGTAAAAGGATATAAAAGCTATTACTTGGGTAACATAAAAATAGGTTGGACAAATATAAACTGGAATGAGGCAGCTTGTTTCAGTGTTCACTCTCTGTGCTTTGTGTAGTATAACAGGAGAGACTATGTGATGGCAGGGTTTACTGTTTTCAGGAGGATTCTTGCTAAGACTGAAAACAGTAAACCCTGCCATCACATAGTCTCTCCTGTTATACTACACAAAGCACAGAGAGTGAACACTGAAACAAGCTGCCTCATTCCAGTTTATATTTGTCCAACCTATTTTTATGTTACCCAAGTAATAGCTTTTATATCCTTTTACTCATGTACGAATTAATTGCTCTACCATATTGTATTACTTTTGTCACTACCACTACTACTACTACTAGTACTACTACCACTAGTGAACATCGAAATGGTACCTCACTAGTATTCACCTCACTCTGAGCCTTTATATACCCTCTGTGTCCATGTATTGTTTGTAATGGCTTGATAAAGCTCCTGGAGAGCGAAACGTTGCCACAATAAATGTCACATTAGTTGCACTTGTGTCCTTTTACTTTACATATTGTCGGTAATTCTACCAACTTTATTTTCTGTACTTGACTGAAGAAGCCTACTGTGTAGGCGAAACGTTTCATAAAGATACCTAACTGTTGCATATGTGTCTTACCTAACAACCTGTCGGTATTTTATACCATTTTAATGTTCAATCTGTCAGGGACTGATTACCTCATCTTCTGTACATAGTTCAAGTTATGTCCTGGAATTTGTATTGAAAAAGCCACTGGATGGCGAAACGTCTACAATAAAGATACCCAGATGTTGCACTTGTCTCAATTTCATCTTGTCGGTATTGTATACCATTCTTGTACAACCTGAGGAATGTCATAAGAACATAAGAATGGAGGAACACTGTAGAAGGCCTACTGGCCCATGCGAGGCAGGTCCTTATCAAAAACAACCTCTACCTGATTTCATCGTCTACCCGTCCTCATCATAGGTAGAGGGTGTTTTTGATAAGGACTTGCCTCGCATGGGCCAGTAGGCCTTCTACAGTGTTCCTCCATTCTTATGTTCTTATGACATTCCTCAGGTCACGTGCGTCACTCACACCTCACTCTCCGCCTATATATATAATGTCTTTCTACCTCTGTATGTTAGAAGTGATCAAGGTCCCAGGACCGAAACGTTTTCTAATAAATATGTCAGTATGAAAGTTAAGACACGTGCAACATCTGGATATCTTTATTGTAGACGTTTCGCCAACCAGTGGCTTTATCAATACAGATTCTAGGACATAATAGGAAGACAGTAGAACTATATACAAAAGATGAGGTAATCCGTCCCTCGGCCTTGGAGTTAGTGTTCACAGCATCGTGGTGGTGGAGAATCTGGAGAAAAGACAAGAAGACTGGCGGTTATATACGCGTCAGTGGATAGGGACGGGCAGCAGACGAGGGCAGTCACTGGTAGGCGGGATTCCCCAGTGGAAGTAGGTCCTTCCCAAAGAGATGGGTTAGTTGCAGCAACCGTGAAGAAGGTCTTGTAGATGTCCTCTGAACCAAGATTCCATGATGTTGCAGTGTCTGACAAGTTGTGCAAGAAAGGTATAAAATATCGACAATATGAAAGTTAAGACACATGTGCAACTCTTGGGTATCTTTATTGAGAAAACGTTTCGCCACACAGTGGCTTCATCAGTCCATACGTAGGAGAAACTTGAAGAACAGTGTTAGTTGTCCAACCTTACTGTCTGCGCGCGCACTACAGTGCCTTAGGTCCCCACCTCTATTCCCCTTCCCCAATTCTACTCCTCTATTTAGTGATTAGTTCCCTAGGTATGATATTCAGCTCTCCAGAGTAGGGTTTATGACCCTCAGCTATCAGTAATACAGGGCTAATACCGCCCTGCAACCACAAAAAGGCTATACGTTACGTCTGGCAGGCCTGCACTGCATCGGCCATTCGCTGTAAGATGCTTCCCATTCTGGTTCCTTTTCTATTTCTTCTTCACTATATTCACTAACTCCTCTATCACTGTATGAACTATACACTGGAGTCACTAATTCAGCCACCCATATCTCTTATGTCCCTGGCTTGGGTCACTTATTCTGCTTGAATTTTGGTACTGGGATGTGGCAATACCACCTATACCACACCGGCCTATGACCTATATCACACTACTAGCAAGAAAGGTATAAAATAATACCGACAAATATGAAAGTTAAGACACAGTTGCAACATCTGGAATATCTTTATTGAGTATACGTTTGCCAACGCAAGAGCTTTATCAATACAGATTCAAGACATAATAGGGAAGACAGTAGAACTGTATACAAAAAGATGAGGTAATCATTCCCTCGGGCCTTGGAGTTTATGTTCACAGCTTCATGGTGAGACACTAACACCAAGGCCGAATGGACTGATTACCTCATCTTTTGTATATAGTTCTACTGTCTTCCTATTATGTCCTAGAATCTGTATTGATAAAGCCACTGGATGGCGAAACGTCTACTACAATAAAGATATCCAGATGTTGCACATGTACTCGTAACTTTCATTCCACTCTCTCTATGGCACGGAAACGAGATTGTTTTTTCATGTTCTGTTGTCCTCACCTGCCTTTTCTGATTGGGAACAAGATCGCGTGTATCACTTCTCGGGTTGTTCACTGACACTGTCAACTTTCAATAACCCTGACAGTGGCTTTGATTGACCACTAACTACTAAAGACTCATGAACGAAAACGAGCTGTTGCTCCCGCGGTGTGTGTGTGTGTGTACTCACATAGTTGTACTCACCTAGATGAGGTTTGCGGGGGAGTCGAGTCCGAGCTCTGGCCCCGGCCTCCTTCACTGATCGCTACTAGGTCACTCTCCCTGAGCCGTGAGCTTTATCATACCTCTGCTTAAAGCTATGTATGGATCCTGCCTCCACTACATCGCTTCCCAAACTATTCCACTTACTGACTACACAGTGGCTGAAGAAATACTTTCCCATACCATCCTGTGATTCCATCTGTGTCTTCACCTTCCAACTGTGCGCCCTTGTAACTGTGTCCAATCTCTGGTACATCCTGTCCCTTTGTTTTGTTCCACCTTGTCAATTCCTCTCAGTATTTTGTATTTCCGTTATCATTCCCCCCCTATCTCTCTCTGTACCTGCCAGTGTCCGTCAGGTTGATTTCCCTTCCCTTCTCCTCGTAGGACATACTCTCTTAAACCAGGGATTAGTCTTGTTGCAAACCTTTGCACTTTCTCTTAGTATCTTCCGTGCTTGGCCTAGGTGTGGGTTCCAAACTGGTGCCGCATACTCCAATATGGGCCTAACGTACACGGGTGTACAGGGTCCTGAAAGAGATTCCTTATTAGATGTTCGGATTCTGTTTCTGAGGTATGCTAGGCGCCTATAATCTGAAAGTAAAAAAAGGTTATTTGGTGACGTGCAGCTTCAGGAGATGTGCCTGGTGTTTATACTCACCCCAAGATCTTTTCCCCCTTGAGTGAGGTTTTGTAGTCTCTGACACCCAAGACAGACTCCGTCTTCGGCCTTCTTTGGCCCTTCCCCAATCTTCGATGCCTTTGCCACTTGGTGGGATTGAACTCCAGGAGCCATTGCTGACCAGGTCTGCAGCCTGTCCAGATCCCTTTGTACTTCTGCCTGTCTTCGATCGAGTGAATCTTCTCATCAACTTGTACATCAAGCTGCAAACAGGGACACCTCAGAGTCTATTCCTTCCGTCCATGACGTTCCACAAATACCAGAAAACATCACTGGTTACCCTAGACTGACCCCTGCGGGACCGCGACTGTCACAGGTGCTCACTCGACACCCTCGCCACGTAACCATGACTCGCGGCAGTCCTTCCTGACAAGTATTTTTCCCTGATCCATTGTAGTGCCTCCCAGTTATCCCTGCTTGGTCCTCCAGTTATTTGCACCAATCTCTTTGTGTGGAACTGTGTACTCACTCCTTCTTGCAGTGCCAAGAAAATGCAATCCATCCCACCCCTCCCTCTTGTCTTACTGCTGACCACCATGTCATAGAACTCCAGTAGGTTTGTGACACAGGATTTTCCCGTCCCTGAAACCATGTTGGCTCTGTGATGAGATCGTTCCTTTCTAGGTTCCACCACTCTTCTCCTGATAATCTTCTCCATGAATGCATACTATACATGCAGTGATACTGGTTCTTAGTTTAATGCTTTGAATGTCTGTCTCCTTTTTAAAGATTTGGACTTACATATGCTTTCTTCCATGCCTCATGCTAAATCTCCCAGTATCGATATGATTGTATTGAAATATATTGTTTTTAGGGGTACACATAACGCCTCTGCACCCCTCTCTCAATACCCCAAGGAGAAGAATTTTTTATCTGGCCCCATATGCCTTTGAGGTATCTTAGCTCACTCAGAAGCCTCTTCACTCTCCGACGGTAGTGTGACTGGTGTCCTGCACTTGGTGGTGTGCCCCACCACTCGTCTTTCTGATCCCTTCTGTCTCCTCTGTGAACACTTCTTTGAATTCTCTTGTTGAGTTCGTCACATACTTTCAGCGGACATTTCTTGTTGACTCTCCTCCTTCCCTTCTTTAGCCTGATTACCTGGTCCTTGACTGTTTGTTTTTCCTCCTGATGTGGCTGTACCCCAACAGTTTCGGGTCAGATTTGCTTTCGCTGCTAATGGTCATTTTCATATTGTCTTTGGCCTACCCTTCTTATCTGTTGAATATCGTTTTCTGGCTCTACACCTGTTTCCTCCTTATTCTCCTGTCCTTTTGCCTGCTATTAATTCTCCATTGCCCTAGCACACTGGTTGTTTGCCTCCCCTGCAACCTTTTTGGGTAAACCTGGCTCATCCTGGCTTTTTTCATATTCCTGTTACCCTTGGGTACAAACCTCATCCTCAGCCATCCTTGCATTTTGTTGCTGTACATATTCCATCATCACATTAACTGGCTTCACCTGCCAGTTCTCTGTCAACCACTGAACCCTTTTCAGGTAGTTCCCCTCATTCCTGTGGTATCCCCCTTTCTTGTAGGTTTTGGCTTCATCGTCTGGCCTTCCTTGCTTCCCCTCACTTGTAGCTCTTACTGTGTAATTTTTACAACCTAGGATTTCAAAGGCGCTGTTATCCCATGTGTAATGGAGCAACAGAAACAATCAGCAGACAAAAGTTATAGACTTATATTAATCCTTTCACCAATTAGAACAGCAATATGTACACTATGTACAGTAATAAGAATAGGTGCACACGTCACGGTAAGCAAGGCATAAATAGAAGCCACAGATAGCAGACCGTGCTCAACCAGCTCTAGAATGAGAAGACAAGGGCAGACAGGAAGCGGTATCCACATAACCTCTGCGATTGCCGAATCCCACTTCTTATTGGCTAGAACCTTGTCACTAGTTTGAACGATGGGGCCCCATGCACCACTCTTAGCAACCAGGTTCCTGGTTGGGGGAGATAGCCTGTAAATGAGGGTGATTCCCATGCGCCGAAAAAAGGTTACGTACTCTTTGCATGGCCACAACACCACCGCCCGAGAAGGCTCAGGAATAGCTGCCAACTCCCAGTGGTCACCTTGGCCGCATGAGCACAAAATAATGGGACGCGAGCCTATCCTCTACTCCACCATCCAACTTCTTAGATAGAGCTCAGCTTTCCTAGTGACCAAAAAAAGCGCAAACCCTAACACTCATAGCGAGACAGCAGTCAATAGGCAACATAGGTCCAAGATACAAGCGTAACGTCGCCCTCATCGCCCTCACAAAAAAAATAACCCACATCAGGGGACTAAAAACAAGAGCTTGAAAGGGGGTTACACCACAAATACATCCTAACCTAAATAAAATATTCAAACACTAGACTCTTGACAAAGAGTCCTGCCACACATATTCTTTTGCCGTGCATATAGTTAATTTTTAGTTTATGGCTTGCATCCTGAGCGTCCAACTCGCATAAGCCTTTGTTGTGGATTCCTTCATGGCTTGGAGATAGACCTACCGGGTATGTGATCAACTGTTAGACTGAGACCACCTGCTGATGTTCTGGCCCACATAAACATCGAAATGCCCTCCAAAGCCAGTACCACGGCGAGGGCTTCTTTTCAATGTAAGTACGCTCTCTGATTTGGCTGGAACATGCTGAAAAATATGCGATTGGCTGCAGCTCCTTGTTGCCCCGATTTGTAATAGTACCTGCCCCAACCCAACTCACGAGCATCAACCGTTAATGAAAAAGGTTTGGAGAATTCCTGGGAGACAGGAGAATGGGTGCAAGGTGCAGAGCACAATAATCTTTTGCTTTATTAAAAGCAGAGTTACCAATCAGAAGTCCAATATAAAGGAACTTTAAGACTGGTATGAGATGGTAAAGAGGCTACAATATCTGAGAAATTCTTACAGAATCCTTGCTGTAATCCGATCATGCCTAGGAAACGTTTATAGAAGAAGGATTTCCCTATCATTGATAACTGAATATGTCTTTAATCGAAAGAACTTTAGCCAGTTTTAGGTGCAACATTACCACTGACCATACTTCATGCCTAAAAAGGGTTACAGTGGCCTGGCCAAAAGGAATATTTCGATAAATTAACTGTTAATGGGAATTCTAAAAGGTCTCAAACAGATCTTTTAAGTCTAAGTAGGTGTTGATCCCAAGTATCAGACACCACAAACAATATCATCTAGTAGGCTGCCCGTGCCTTTCAAGTCCTTTAAAATAGCCTAATGGATGAGTTTCTGGAATGAATAGGGGAATTTTTTCATTTCCGAAGAGGGGGTAACTTGTATACTGATAAGACCTCCTGGGAATAACGAAGGCAGAGATTTCCTTCGCCTTATCTGTCCAAAGGAACCTGATATTAACCTTTAAGGAGCTCTAAATTTGGACACAAAAGTAGACCTTACCCACAAAGTCAATTAAGTCAACCAGACGAGGAAGAGTAAGCATCTGTAATTGTGACCTCTCACTTTACGGTAGTCTGTGCACATACGAAACCCGCAATCATCCTTTTGTTTACTAGGATGCCGGTGAAGCCCATGGGACTAGATGAACTCCTCTCACTACACCATGTTTCTAACAAGAAGTCTACTTCCTGCTGAAGTCGTCCATTGCTTTTCCAGGATAACTTTCTGTAGGGGAGAGATTAATTGTTTAGATTTTCCCACATCTACAACATAGGTAAACCTAACGTACATTTGGGCGGGGGCACTGCCGAAAAATATTAGGATATGACTGTAACACAGTTTAAATTGTTGCTTGATGTCATATAATCATCCATTACGGGCTAGGATCTTGGGAGGACAGAATTTGAAAGTTTAGTATTAATTTCAGGAGGATAGAGATGCAAAGAGTCAGAGTCGTCCTCAGAGGTAATGAGGACAGAGTCTTACGGGACTTTATCTGGTGTATGAAGGCCTGGAATTGATTAATGTGGAAAACAAAAAGTTTTTGTTTTGAGGTCTTATCAATGGGAGCTACCACATAATTTAAATCGATAATCTACTTACTTACTGCATAGGTCCCGTAAACCTAGCTTTCAAGAGTGGCCCAGGTTATAGGTACCATGCACCAACACCTTGTTCTCCTGGATGGAAGATGCGAATTGTGCACTTCTGTCATACCTCTGTTTCATCTTACTTTGAGCTGTCATAGGATAGCCTTTGCTAACTCACGTGGCACCAGCATACCTTGAAGAGAAGGTGTAGAGTCTGTAGCTTACGTCTTCTCCCATCCACCTTCATTTTAGCACCCCGAAGAGGACCTCTGTACATTGAGAGTCCAAAGATCCAGCTCAAACGACTATAACCCTGTAGAACTCATTGCACCGTCACGTCTTACTAGAATATTCCAACAAAGTAGTTTATCTCATCCCGTCTGAGGAAAGTGCATGCAAACACTTTCTCATCATTGTTTTAATGTTTGGTGGAATCTTTCCAAGGCGCCTTGGGAACTGAGGGTGATAGCAGTGGATAAACCTGGATAATATGTGAAAATCCCTAACCAAGTTACTACATCCCAAAAAGCTTTGCAGTGAAGTTAGACCCATGATCACTTTGTATAGTTTTAGGAATGCCAAAACAATAAATGAATTTTTGTTAAGAGCTTTGAGAATAGCTTTAGTATTGATACTAGCGCATAGGGATTGCTCAGATATCTGGTTAATTTTATCCATACTTGTAAATAAATACTGTCTTCCAGACATTGACTTAGGTAGTGGACCTACACAATCTATCAATTAAATCTGGCAAAAGGTGTCCATCAGCAGGTGATGGATTAGGAGAAGGTGCAGGTTTAATGGATGTCCAGGTTTTCCACTTGCAGACATTCACGTGCAACACCTAAAGATTCTTCACAACTTTCCTTTAATTTTGGCCATAAAATTCTGTTGTGGATTCAAACAAAGGTTTTTGTAATTCTAAGTGAGACCCTCCTAATGACTTATTAAAACTAAGAGCTATATTTAATATCGAGGTCTATTCTTTTTTTTGGCACCAACTAACCTGTCGTATAATGCCGCCCTCTACTCCTACCAGTCTCAGTGCAGACCAAATAATCATTTTAACTTCATACAATGACTGGATGACCCAAAGAGGAAATTACCCATGGCTACCATCAAAAGCGGAATTTTAAAGAAGGGTCCTTTCGTTGTACCTCCGGAAGGACGGTCCCACGGCATGGAAACAAGACTCTGGCACATCCTGCAACCTGGGAATAGGAAGGCCTTTGATCGGGGTCTGTTCACTTTGATCTTATTACGAGGCTCTGGCCAGTTTTCTTCCTCGTAAAACAATGTGGCTATTCCGAGATTCGGAGATCTGTCCAAGGATAGTCAACTTTCTCTCCCGAAAACCCCTTGGGATGTTGCCCTAGTTATGGCCAACACCGAAGAAGACTTAATCATTATAGGTTCAGGCCACGAACTAACCAGTAGTAATTAATTACCCAGTAATAACAAGGCATATTTCATGGGAAAACCTTATTGAGAACACCTACAGTCAAGTACCCAGTGTAAATTTGCACTGTACATAAATATTATTCAAAGTAACAGAAGATATAGCTCCTCCAAAGGCTTCCAAAAAACTGAGAATTTTCAAAGAAGTATTCTCTGAAAAGGGAATATTCCTTCTCTGACAAGTGAGGCAATACTGCTCCAGTATCACTAAAGGTATTTACTTTAGTTGGTTCTGAGTTTTTGTCCTGAAGGGAAAATAATACATATCGCAATAATTAAAGGGGCCATACACTTTTTTTCTACTTCTCTAGGGGGACAGTTACTAGGGATATTAGAGATTTTCCCGATGGTTGAGGTTTTAGGGGGCAAGTTGAACTGATGTGACCTACTTATTACACCTGAAGGAGCAGACGACACCAGGCTTGCCCTTTACTCCCTGATGACGTGCAAGTGGTGTCCGTCTGGCGGTGCCTCTCTGGATATAGTTGTCGAAGCTCCATAAGTTAGATTTGCCTCTCCGCAGGGGACCCATATAGTATGAGAAGCGTGGCTCACCAAGTTGACTTATTTGGATACGTAGACGCTCTCCCTCCCCCGGCTGGCACTTCATACTCCAATGTTGTCGATCTCTGCTCACGCCCTCAGACAAGTTGAAAAGATAGACGGGACCGCACCGGACAAGAGAGCGGTTCGTTTCGGAAGGTAGACAGCCACCTGGCAGCTCCAATGCAGGGTTAAGTCACGATCCTGCATAAAGACACGAACCTCGGATCCCACAGACTCCAGCAGTTTATCATCAGACTAAGCATGCACCAGTTCCTCAAAATTTAGAGAACACCACTCGCATTTATACCAGATGGTACAAAGCCTTTGGTTGCTGTCTCCACTACGTCCACAGGATGACCAAGCTGCCGCGCTGTTCAATTTGGAAGGTTAAAACGAATATTTATCTGTGATACAGTATATACTGCCCAACACAGTGGTCTTCACTATTTGATAATCAGTAGAATTCAGCGTCAGTTAATACCGACGTAAATTCCTGTGCCTTACCCAGTAATGCTGTAAGAACCAACGCTAGCCCAGTGCTGTTCAGGTGGCCACCTCAAGCTCGAGCCTGATTTTCGAAGCTTTCGAAAAATTGCTCTGTTCGGCCTCATTGAGCGGGGAACAAGCTGTACTTGCTTTTTGTAAACATGAAACGTTTTCAGAATGCAGAGAACGCCTCCTTTCTCTTTCCCAATCAAATTCTTCCCTATGTGAATGCTCTCTTTTCCCTAGTTTGCTCCAGCGTGATTTTTTGCCAGCTCAAGTGCCAAGGACGCTTGATTCACCTCGAGAGACAACCCAGCTGCACTATACTGACCATCTTGCCCGTAGGTGTATCATCTTTCCTCATGCGGCAGAACAAGGATTATTTCCCTAGCTCCCTAAGGGAGGAGTTTGATGTGCCATCTCTTCTTAATAAGTATGTCCAGCATAATTGAACGCGATTTGCGCGCAGACTGTGAGAGTGCGTTTATAGCGAATGGGGCCCCCCCCAATGGGCACGAGCAATTTGCCTAACAACGCTGGTAGGTACATCTTAGGTAGTTAGCAAAGTATATGTCCGGACACCGAGGCGTCTGACTCGTCCAGGTGGCATAAGTTATTGTCGCTATGGCACAGCACGAATACCCCAACTAACAGGTGAAGATTTGCAGAACACGCTTAGCCTAAGCACGTACATTCCAAAAAACTCATACAATGGCAAAGCCGACTGCACACAAGATTTGACCGTGTAGTCGAAGAGCGAGCACACTGTAACAAGCAGTTATCGAGCTGTTGAACTATTACACACAAAGAGCAAGGCCTGATCAATAAGCAACTGACACGCAAATTTGTAAAGCGAAGCGAGACAGCAAGCTACACAATGTTCCTGCTACGAAGCTTCACCTAAGCTTAAACCGTTTCTCTAAGTGTCCAGCTCCAGCTCCCGGGACTAGGCCCCCATATTACAACCTAGATTTCAAAGGCCTGCTATCCCGGTGTAATGGGAGCAAAAGAACACAGCAAGAAAAAATTTAGACTTATATTATCCTTCACCAATTTAGAACATCAATATGTACACTATGTACAGTAATAAGTATAGTTGCACGTCACGGTAAAGCAAGGCAGAAATAGAAGCCACAAAGATAGCAGACCGTGCTCACCAGCTTCTAGAATGAGAATGACAAGCAGACAGGAGAGCGTATCCACATAACCTCTTGTCGATTGCCAATCCCACCTACTTAGTGGGCTAGGAACCTGGTCACTAGTTGAAACGATGGGTGCCCCATCACCAACTCCTAGCAACCTGGTTCGCTGATTTGGGGGGAGATAGCCTGTAAATGAGGGTGTTGACCATGCTCCGAAATAAAGGTTACGTACTCTTGATGCCACAGTATTTGAAAGCTTAAAACCACATGGTCCACTGGCCCCGAAGGGGTCTTTCAATATGTAGATGTCTCTCGATATCCTGCACTACAGGGTAGCTCACGGTGAATACAAGTCCAGCCTTGCTGTTCATCCTCTCTCTCTCCTCTCTAGTGGCCCGTTACGTGTTGCCCATGAAGTTTACCAGTACCACCTCCTCATCATAAGCCTCCATGTAGTCTTGGCCCCCATGTGGGTCCAAAAGTTCCTCCCAATCGATCTCCTTGTGTTAAAGTCACCCATGAGATCAGGAGCTTTGCCCTGCATGCATGAGCTCTTCTGCCACTCTAGCCAGTGGTGACAACCATCGACTCTTTTGCTCTTGTCGTACTCTTGCCTTGGGGCACACTGCTGTTCTGTGTGGTTATACAGCATCTGCTATTACCCACCTTGGGACCACCAGAGTGAAGTGTTCCCGCTATTCAAATCACTTTCTTCTCCGCAGTCTCACTCTCTCCAGCTCATCAAAATTCCAGGCGATTTTTGAATCACAACGCCACTCCTCCACCCCCCCTGTTCCCTCTGTCTTTCGCTCAGATTTTTGGTATCCCCCTGTTGGAAAGAATGGCATCTGTTATCAATACTTTAAGCTGTTTCCGGTGGAGCTATGATGTCTCGGTGAAGCTTCTTTGCCTCTTCATCCACTCCTCCGCAGCTTTATTTGTTATGTCCAACAGCGTGTTTTGTACCATACCTTCAGTTTCCATTCCACACTGTGGTTTGGGGGCCTCTAGAGGTGAGAGACCTGGTGGCATACTGTGTGTGTGTGTGTGTGTGTGTGTGTGTACTCACCTAGTTGATACTCACTTAGTTGAGGTTGCGGGGGTCGAGTCCGAGCTCCTGGCCCCGCCTCTTCACTGATCGTGTGTGTGTGTGTGTGTGTGTGTGTGGCGTGTGGTTCACAATATAAAATCAACCTCCTCACTAGGCATTAGGATATTTCGACTGTTTACATTGTTAGTGTTTTCACCCTCATCAGTTCCAGCTCTTCTAGTTTAATTAACACAGCAACTCTTAAAAACATAAAATGTCTCAGTTCTGTTACTGGAACAATACACAAAAAAAAACCTAACATAGAATGAAATTTTTGACGTTTCGGTCTGACTTAGACCATTAACTGTGTGACCAAAACGTCGTCATAAATTTCAGTCTCTCATGTGAGGTAAATAAATAGTACATCATCACTTTATTTTTTCCTTACAAAAATCAAAGTCTGCCCGAATAACCGAGATCTTCCAACGTGATCCAACTTCTGCAGCTCTAACAAGACTTACGTAGGCGTAAACATCTGTTCTGTAATTTATTGGTCGTCTGTTTACAATACGGATCCATCCTATCTGAAATTTTTAAACCTTGCATGAATATTCTTTAAATAAAACATTGTTTTGAAAGTTAAAAGTTGAACACTGAGTTAAGGATAACTTATGAACATTTTACCCTTATAATAACCCCGGAGAAATATCTTTGAAAACCCCCAGGAGAAATATACCCTTTTTAAAAACCCCCAGGGAGAAATATATTCTTGATAATAACTCCATGAAAAAATATATCCTTTGATAACCCCGGAAAAATATATCCTTGATAACCCCGGAGAATATATCCTTGATAACCCCAGGAGAAATTCCTTGTTTAAGAACCATGGGAGAAATATATACTTGATATAACCCCGGGGAAATATACCCTTTGGGATAATGACTCCGGAGAAATATATCCTTGATAAAACCAGGAGAAATATATCCTTGAAAATTTAAACCCGGGAGAAATATATCCTTGATAATAACCCCGGGAGAAATATATCCTTGATAATAACTCCGGGAGAAATATATCCTTGAAATAATTCCGGGAGAAATATATCCTTGATAATAACTCCGGGAAAATATACCCTTTGATAATAACTCCGGGAGAAATATATCCCTGATAATAACCCCGGGGAAAAATTTATACCCTTGATAATAACTCCGGGAGAAATATATCCTTGATGATCCGGGAGAAATATATCCTTTTGAAATAACCCCAGGGAGAAACATATCCATTGATAATAACCCCGGGAGAAATATCCCTTTAATAAAATTTCACCACAGGAGAATAAGACTTCAAAAACATTAAACGCAGTGGTAAAATCTCACGATTTAAACTACAGAAGAGAATATTATATTATGCTATTAGCCCGTTGAGAAGGATATCGTATGAATTAACTAAAATATTACATGGGAAATTTAGATAGTAGTTTAATAAACACAATTTTACTAAAAAAATTTCCAGCTACTTCTCCTTATACCACACTCTTGCATGGATGTACAAGCAATCAGTCACCAGCTACTTCTCCTTGCACCACACTCTTGCATGACTGATACAAACAATCAGTCACCAGCTACTTCTCCTTGCTACCACACTCGTGCATGACTGATACAAACAATCAGTCACCAGCTATTCTCCTTGCTACCAACACTCGTGCATGACTGATACAAGCAATCAGTCACCAGCAAACTTCTTCTTGCTCCCCACACCTCGTGCATGACTGATACAAGCAATCAGTCACCAGCTACTTTCCGTTGCTACCACACTCGTGCGGACTGATACAAGCAATCAGTCACCAGCTACTTCTCGTTGCTAACCACACTCGTGCAGGACTGATACAAGCATCAGTCCCCAAAGCTACTTCTCGTTGCTACCACACTCGTGCATGACTGATACAAGCAATCAGTCACCAGCTACTTCTCGTTGCTACCACACTCGTGCATGACCATACAAGCAATCAGTCACCAGCTACTTCCCCTTGCTAACACACTCGTGCATGACTGATAAAGCAATCAGTCACCAGCACTTCTCCTTGCACCACACTCGTGCATGACTGATACAAGCAATCAGTCACCAGCTACTTCTCCTTTCTACCACACTGTGCATGACTGATAAAAAGCAATCATCACCAGCTACTTCTCCTTGCTACCTCACTCGTGCATGACTGTTTACAAGCAATCAGTCACCAGCTACTTCCCCTTGGCTACCACACTCGTGCATGACTGATACAAGCAATTCAGTCACCACTATTCTCCTTGCTACCCACACTCTTTGCATGACTGATACAAGCAATCAGTCACCAGCTACTTCCCCTTTGCTACCACACTCGTCCCATGACTGATAAAAGCAATCAGTCACCGCTACTTCTCCTTGCTACCACACTCGTGCATGACTGATACAAGCAATCAGCCCAACAGCTACTTCTCCTTGCTACCCCCACTCGTGCATGACTGATACAAGCAATCAGTCAGCAGCTACTTTCTCCTTGCAACCACACTCGTGCATGACTGATACAAGCAATCAGTCAGCAGCTACTTCTCCTTGCTACCACACTCGTGCATGCTGATACAAGCAATCAGTCAGCAGCTACTTCTCCTTGCTACCCCACTCGTGCGTGACTGATACAAGCAATCATCACCATCTACTTCTCCTTGCTACCCCACTCGTGCATGACTGATACAAGCAATCAGTCACCAGCTACTTCTCCTTGCTACCCCACTCGTGCATGACTGATACAAGCAATCAGTCACCAGCACTTCTCCTTGCTACCACCACTCGTGCAGACTGATACAAGCAATCAGTCCCAGCTACTTCTCCTTGCTACCACACTCGTGCAGGGACTGATACAAGCAATCATCACCACTACTTCTCCTTGCTACCACACTCGTGCATGACTGATACAAGGAACCAGTCACCAGCTACTTCTCCTTGCTCCCACACTCGTGCATGACTGATACAAGCAATCAGTCACCACTACTTCTCCTTGCTCCCCACACTCGTGCATGACTGTACAAGCAATCAGTCCCAGCTACTTCTCCTTGCTACACACTCATGCATGACTGATACAAGCAATCATCAGCAGCTACTTCCCCTTGCTACCACACTCGTGCATGACTGATAAAAGCAATCAGTCACCAGCTACTTCTCCTTGCTCCCACACTCGTGCATGACTGATACAAGCAATCAGTCACCAGCTACTTCTCCTTGCTACCACCTCATGCATGACTGATAAAAGCAATCAGTCACCAGCTACTTCTCCTTGCTACCACACTCATGCATGACTGATACAAGCAATCAGTCATAAAATTTTTCTAGGGAGACAGTATCTGGGACACAGGCGTCATTCTATGAAGTTTTACAGCACATTGATATATTACCTGTCGATAATATTTTTCCCGTTTTCAAGGTTCACATTCAGAATAGTCTTTACGGTTCTGGGATCACTGTTTTTAATGGCTACTAAGTCCCTAAAGTTCACTGTGGGTAATATCTTATGAATTTCAAGCTTCATTCTTAATTACAGTTTCTAAAATTCATGATTCTCTCTTGTTTTACAGCTTATGGTATTTAAAACTGACTTAATAAAATCAATTAAAATCAAACATTATTCTTTAAACAGTTATCGCGGTTCATACATTTTGATAAAAGTTTGTAAGGTTCACAGTTATTAGTGTCTATTCTAATTAATATCACCAATTATATCATTTTTTAACTAAAAAAAGTGAATTATATTATAATGTATTGCTAGTTTGTGTTAACTATTAAAATAGAGGTGGGATAAATAATGATAAAATGTCCATTAAAACCCGCAGGTCTGCTGCAGTGATCGTCCATTTTTATGTTCTTACATACAAATACAAGCACTATAACGAGATCTTTTATTTACGCGTTACGCTTACAGTGGTTTTCATTAAATCGTAATCTACCTGGGGGGGAGGGAATTATATATATATATATATATATATATATATATATATATATATTTTATATAAAATATATATAATATATATATTAATATATATATATAATTCCTCTCTCCCCCCGGTAGATTACGATTTAATGAAAACCACTGTAAGCGTGTGTGTGTTGTGTGTTTTATAAATAGATATATAAATGTTTTTCAAGGATTATGTGGATAAAATAAGGGGTTTGGGTGTGGGGAAAAGTGGGTTAAAAGCAAGCATTTATGCACCTGGAGAAGAAAGTGTAGAGGAAGAGAGAGAGATTTTGGGAAATGTTGAGCGAGTGCGTGGGGAGTTTTGAACCAAGTGGAAGTACTTGTGGTTGGCGATCTCATTGCTAAAGTGTGTAAAAATGTTGTGGAGGGAGTAATAGGTAAATTTTGGGGTGCCAGGGTTAAATGCAAAAGGTGAGCCTTTAATTGAGCTATGTGTAGAAGAGATTTGCTATTTAAATAATACAATATTTTAAAGAAAAAGTTGATAAATAAGTATACAAGGTATGATGTAGCACGTAATGAAAGTAGTTTGTTAGATTATGTATTGGTGGAACGCTTCAGGATGTACATGTTTACACAGGGGGATCTGATATAACGGATCATTATTTAGTTTATAGCTACAGTTAGAGTAAGAGGAAGATGGGGCAAAAGAAAAATGGCAACAAGAAGTAAGGGGAAAGGGGAAAGTGTATAAACTAAGGGAGGAGGAATTCGGGTGAGATCTAAGCAACTATTGGCAGAAAGATGGGTAGTTTCAAAGATGAGTACTGGGGGGTTGAAGAGGGTTTGGGAAAAGTTTTAAAAATGCAGTATTAGAATGTGGGGCAGAAGTTTGTGGTTATAGGAAGGTGGTGCAGGAGGAAAAGAAATGACTGGTGGAATGATGAAGTAAAGGGTGTGATAAAAGAGAAAACGTTAGCTTATGAGAGGTTTTTACAAAGCAGAAGTGTTATAAGAAAAACAGAGTATATGGAGAGTAAAAGGAAGGTGAAGAGAGTGGTGAGAGAGGTGCAAAAGGAGAGCAGATGATAGAGTGGGATAGGCACTGTCAAGAAATTTTGATGAAAATAAGAAAACATTTTGGAAATAAACAAGTTAAGGAAGCCTAGGAAGGAATGGTTTTTGTCAGTTAAAAAACAGAGTAGAGGAGTTAGTAGATGGGAAGCTGATGTATTGGGTAGGTGGGGGGAATATTTTCGAGGAACTTTTAAATGTCAACGAAGAAAGGGAGGCAGTTATTTCATGCACTGGAAAGGGAGTTATAACATCTTTTAGGAGTGAAGAAGAACAGAATGTGATTTGTGGGGGAGGTGCGTGAGGCATTACGTAGATGAAAGGGGGTAAAGCGCTGGAACTGACGGGGTCATGACAAATTTAAAGCGGGAGGGAGGGGGGGGGATAAAAGTTTTGGAAATGGTTGGTATTTTTGTTTAAAAAATGTATGAGGAGGGGAAGGTACCTAGAGATTGGCGGAGAGCATGTAGGTCCCTTTTATATAATGGGAAGGGGGACAATGAGATTGTAAAAATTTTAGAGGAATAAGTTTACTGAGTATACCAGGAAAAGTGTACGGTAGGGTTATTATTGAAAGAATTAGAGGTAAGACAGAAAAGTAGGATTGCGGATGAGCAAGGAGGTTTCAGAGTGGGTAGGGGATGTGTAGATCAAGTGTTTACATTGAAACATATATGTGAACAATATTTAGATAAAGGTAGGGAAATTTTTATTGCATTTATGGATTTAGAAAAGGCATATGACAGAGTGGATAGAGGAGCAATGTGGCAGATGTTGCAAGTATATGGAATAGGTGTAAGTTAATAAATACTGTAAAGAGTTTTTATGAGGATAGTGAGGCTCAGGTTAGGGTGTGTAAAGAGAGGGAGACTACTTCCCAGTAAAAGTAGGTCTTTGACAGGATGTGTAATGTCACCATGGTTGTTTAATATATTTATAGATGGGGTTGTAAAAGAAGTAAATGATAGGGTGTTCGGGAGAGGGGTGGGATTAATTATGGGGAATCAAATACAAAATGGGAATTGACACAGTTGCTTTTTGCTGATGATACTGTGCTTATGGGTGATTCTAAAGGAAAATTGCAAAGGTTAGTGGATGAATTTGGGATGTGTGTAAAGGTAGAAAGTTGAAAGTGAACATAGAAAAGAGGTGATGAGGTATCAAATGATTTAGATAAAGAAAAACTTGGATATCAAATTGGGGAGGAGGAGTATGAAGAAGTGAATGTTTTCAAATACTTGGGAGTTGACGTGTCGGCGGAAGGATTTATGAAGGTTGAGGTTAATCATAGAATTGATGAGGGAAAAAAGGTGAGTGGTGCGTTTAGGTATATGTGGAGACAAAAAAACCATTATCCATGAGGCAAAGAAGGGAATGTATATGTCAGTGGAACGCCTTCCATCTGAACAAAAGAAACTAATGGAAAAATAAATAAATAAATAAACGACTAGGAAAAATAAGAATAATTATTTTTGAGGATTTTACTTAAAATTTAAAATATAATAAAAAAAATGGCCTTCGGTTCTTGTAGTTGGGCAGGAGTAGGTAAGGCCCTGGATAGATCTTCTGATATTATTGATGTAGGTTATCCTGGGCGGATGGTGATAGTCCGATGTTTTGGAATCTCCTACCACTTGGATGGAGCACCACAAGTAGAACAAGTAAGGGCCAGTATATCCGATAATGTTAAGCTCATTAACAAATGTCTTGCTCCTTTATCTGGCGTCTATCCTGGATGACCACGCCAGGAACAGAGCTGGTAATAAGAAAAAATAAACTGGTTACCAATGGTCATAATGGTCATTTAAGAATGGAAAAGAATGATAAATGCCAAAATCATTACTGGTAACCAGCAAACAAAAGAAAGGAACAAACAGTAATACTCCTGGTAGATCACCCTACCTGATTAGGAGAAGAGTGGAGGTGAAGTGACTCTCCAAACTTCAACCCACACCAGGTAAGGTCAATATTACCAGGAGTAGAAATTTGAACAAATCAGACACCAAGAACTAGTTTCGCCCCAGCCCGCTAGAGGATGGGGGGGTGCGCGACGTAACTCTCTAATGGTTCCTGGTTGCCTGAACAACCTTAACCCCACTTACGCCTACTTTTCCCTCACAATACCCCCTTCCAAAACTTATGGACGGAGTCAATAATTCAACGAACAGAGGGAAAAGAACTAAATACGACCTCGGCTCAGCCAATCTGAAAAGTGGTTTTCAGAGCCAGAAATATAAACGACTTTAAACTTATAGGGCTGAATAGCCAGAGCCCATCTCAAGAGTCTGCTATCTGACCCTTTAAAGTTTTCCAAGTACATCAGTGGCTTGTGATCTGTTTTAAGCACACAGGGTTTACCGTATAGGTAGTATTTGAATCTACTTATACCCCATACTAAAGCATAACATTCTTTCTCCACAGTGGAATATCTTTCTTCTCTGGGCAGAAGCTTCTTACTGGCGAAAGATACTGGAAAAGGTGTCTCCTCATAATATTGAGGTAGCACAGCCCCGAGTCCAGAATGGGAGGCATCTGTTCGGAGACAAAATATTTTATTAACATCTGGTAATTTTAGGACAGGGGGGCTTGAAAATATCCTTTTAATTTCTTCGAAGCTTTGGATGGCTTCCTCAGAACAACTAAGAGGTTCCTTGACTACCCTTTTTCAAATAGTCTGTAAGAACTGAAGTTAAACTACTTAAATTTGGTACAAAACTTCTGTAGAAGTTTACAGATCCAAGGAAACTTCTTAATAACTTTTTGGTAGCAGGGAACGTACTTTCTAAAACAGCTTTGGTCTTATTAGGAAGTGGTGAGAAGTTGTTGTCAGAGATAATGAACCCAAGGTATTGTACCTTATGATAGCCAAGGAAGCACTTTTGTGGTTTAACTGTAAGTCCATGAGTTCTTAGTCTTTTCAAAACAAGCGATAGTGTATTTAGATGGTCTTCCCAGACACTTGTCGTGATATAAATATTATCAAAATACACTGAAACATTCTTTAGATCAGAAAGAACTATTCTCATAAGCCTAATATACGTGGCACACGCGGTAACCAAGCCGAAAGGCATTGTGCGGTATTGCATTAGACCTCTATGAGTAGGGAAAGCAGTGTATGGTTTCGAGTCTGGGTGTAATGGCACTTGATGGTATGCTTGTGAGATGTCTAATTCTGAGAAGAATTTGCAGTCATGGAATTTATACAAGTCATGATCAATTACTGGCATGGGTTCTGAATCCCATTTAGTCATAGTATTCAAATAACGAAAATCTTGTGCCAGTCGGTAAGAATTATCGGGTTTCTTAACCATAACAACTGGTGAACAGAAAGCTGATTTCGAAGGTTCTATGATGTTTAAGTTAAATAGTTTGTCAACCTCATTATCAAAAGTTTTCCGTAAGTGAACGGGAACAGGGTAGATTTTCCGCCTTACTGGTTCATGATCCGACAATTCAATCTTGTGTACAATAGTGGTGGTAAGTCCTGGTACCTCCGTGAATACGTCAGAAAATGCGTTTACTAAGACACTTACTTGAGACTTTTGTTTATTTGACAAGTCGTTGTTAATGTTGACATTTGACTTCTTTGGTGAGGGATCATGCGTTAAGATATCCAGTAGTTCCTTCGATTCTGTAAAAGACTCGTCATCTATAATACAAACTCTACACTCGTACGAATCACCACTTGTAACCACGCTGTAAGAAGTAGTATCTTCGTCAAAGGAATTTACACAAAGATTAACTTCTCTTCGATGGTACCGTTTCAAAATATTGACGTGATACATTCTTTCTTTACCCTTGACATTCAAGATATAATCTACCTTATTACAGACCTTCACTACTTTATACGGTCCGCGCCAGGTAATTAGCAATTTGTTGGATTTGTCAGGTAGGAGAACTAAAACTTCATCACCAACATTAAACGTACGCTTGGAGCTTTTATGGTCAAAATAGGTCTTGTACGTTTCCATAGGCATCTCTAGGTTTTTACCGACCAAATCGGCGGTTTCTTCCAATCTTTCCCTTAGATCTAAAAGAAACTGATAGCTGTTTTGAACCTCAGGTTTAATATCTTTGGACCAAAGTTCATTCAAAATAGATAGTGGTCCACGAGCTTGTCTCCCATAAAGCAATTCAAAAGGGGAATAACCAAGGGAATCACTTGGAATCTCGCGCATTGCGAAAAGAGCACATGGTAAAAATCTATGCCAGTCCGTTGGTTTAAGAATACATAGTTTTTTTAATATTGACTTTAGGACGGCATGTTGTCGCTCCACTCTTCCGTTACACATCGGATGGTAAGGTGTAGTGAAAAGAGGTTTAACACCCACAAGTTGATAAACGTGTTCCATTAATTCTGAAGTGAATTGTGCCCCTTTATCAGACAATTTCACGAGGTATACCTACACGTGAAAAAATAGAAAAGGTTTCTGCGACTTCTAAGGACGTAATGGATTTTAAGGGTACCGCCTCTGGGAAGCTGGACGCATAGTCAATCATAGTTAAAATATATTTATGACCTCCTGATGAGCGAGGTGTGATAGGACCAACTATATCTACTGCAACCCTTGCAAAAGGGACTGAGAAAATTGGCATCTTTACCATAGGAACTCTCCTAGTTCTACCCTTCTGCGTGGAAAGTTGACATACGTGACATGATCTGCAGTACTTATAGATGTCAGAGGACATACTAGGCCAGAAATATAGGTCCTTGATTTTATTATAGGTCTTCCTATGTGAAAAATGGCCAGAGACTGGTAAGTCATGAGAAATCTTTAAAATGGTTTCCCGGCAATCCTGCGGAATGACTAACAGGCTTCGACCAACGTCATTGGGTTTGTCCGCAGACACTATAGTCTTGTACAAAAGATCGTGTTTGAACTCAAACTTGTAAGAAAATTTCTTTCTCTGTATCACCTTGCCATTTAAAGCTAACTTCCGAGATTCCTCTAAGGAAGGACAAGTCTTTTGAAGACCCTCTAAATCTATGTGAGACAGCTCAACTGGCTTTCCTTTGGAAAGAACTAATGGGTGGATAGGTTTTACCTTAGACTGAGCTCTGGTAAGGACGTTAATTGTGTCTAGTTGTTGAAAAGATTGTGCCACACGTAGTTTTCCACTGGTGTCTGCGTTGTCCAGTTTAAGTGACTCACTTACTAAAGGTGTTACCGGAGTTTTGTAACCATCAGCTCTCTGATTTAAGTTATCGAACTGAATCTCATCTGGAACTATCTGTAAAGAAACAGAAATATTAGGTTCCAACCCTTCCTTGGAAACTCCAAATTCCAAACAGTCCTTCTCAGATGGGAAAGTAGCCCCTTGTATGTTCCCAACCAAAACAGAACACGAGGTTATCGGGGCAACTACGGCATCTACCCATCCTGAGAACCATTTGCACCTAACGAAACATCTGACTGTTGGAAAGGAATCGCTTCTTCCTAAATAGTCAGTTAATTTAGTGGACTTATAACGTGAAGAATCTAGGTTAGGGAAAAGCTCTTGAGATAACAATACAGTAACATCCAGTGTCTCTAAGAATGGTTGACACATTCATGCCATTGACTGTACCTTCACTAAAGGTGCATTTATATTAGATTCGGCAAAACATTTACCGATATTTTCACCTTTTTTCTTAGGACAGTCGGGCCTTCTATGACCCCATTCATTACAGTTGAAACATTTTACTGTGAAGGCCGTGGAATTCCTTGGTATGGAGGGTTTGGATCCCTCAGATTGCTTAGGCACAACAGGCTTATATCTGCTACGCTCTTTAGGTAGTTATTATGAGCGCACGCATATATATCAGCAGCTTGTGCCATTTCCGCAGCCGTATGAATGTTTCTTTCTTTAATGAATATTCGTAAGTCAGAGTTTACAGAAGAAAGGAATTGATCTCTTACCATCAGGTCTCGTAAAGATTCGAAATCGTGGTCAACCTCAGCACTATCAATCCACAAATCAAATAATCTGAAAAGTGTTGTCAAGAATTGAATATAATTTTGATTAGGAGTTATTTTAATGTGTCTAAACTCCGACCTGTAATGACGAGTAGTTTTTTTGAAAGCCTGAAGTATAGCTTTCTTCAGCAGGCTATAACTAGAAATAACATCAGAGGGTAGAGTGGAATAGACGTTTAATGCTGAACCTGACAGTAGTAAGCCAAGCCTAGTAGCCCAAGAATCTGATGGCCAGTCACAGAGTAGCAGTACTCTCGAATCGAGTAATATATGCCGCTATGTCATCTTGTTCTGAGAAAGGTGGTATTTGTGGCATCCTAATATTAGGTTCTTGGGAAGGGTATTCTAGTACCCCTTCATCTATTTTCTGCTTGGATAGTTCTATCTTCTTGGCTTCTAATTCCAACCTTGATTGTTCTAACTCAATTTCCTTCATTTTGAAGGCTACCTCTCTTGCCTGAACTCTATCTTCTCTAGCTATCCTTTCCTGTTCGATTTTATCCTCCCGAGCTAGTCTTTCCTGTTCCTTTTTCTCTTCCCGAGCTAGTCTTTCCTGTTCCTCTTTCTTTTCTCGAGCTAGTCTTTCCTGTTCTTTTTCCTTTTCCTTTTTCTCTTCAATAGCCATTTTAGCAGTAATGTAATTATCAAGGCTTTGTCCAGTAAATCCCATTTCCTTTCCAGCTTTCAACCAGAAATCTAAAGAATCCATCTTGTAAAAAGAAATATTACGCACCCAACTTAAACTGTCTTAATTAAAACTAACAGTAACGTCTGTTACAAAAGAGGAACACAGTCCGCACACTTTAAACTTCCCAAAGTAGAAAATGAAATAAATATTTCTCCCTGGGGCCCAATAGCCTTCACTAAGCAAAACACACACGGTTCACACAGGAGGGGTTATTATCAAAGTTCCCCAGGTCCAACAAATAGGTCAACTTCTAAACCGAACCTTAGAACCAAACAACGGTAAGTCAACCAGACTACCAGTAATGACTTGACACCTCAACTAACTCACCCTTTTCTATCTTAAATGTTATACTCACAACCAGTTGAACCATCAGGACGATGTTGCTTCAAGAGTCGTATCCTGGCAAGGTCGCCATTGTCAGTGGAACGCCTTCCATCTGAACAAAAGAAACTAATGGAAAAATAAATAAATAAATAAACGACTAGGAAAAATAAGAATAATGATTTTTGAGGATTTTACTTGAAATTTAAATATAATAAAAAAAAATGGCCTTCGGTTCTTGTAGTTGGGCAGGAGTAGGTAAGGCCCTGGATAGATCTTCTGATATTATTGATGTAGGTTATCCTGGGCGGATGGTGATAGTCCGATGTTTTGGAATCTCCTACCACTTGGATGGAGCACCACAAGTAGAACAAGTAAGGGCCAGTAGTAGTCCAATAATGTTAAGTCTCATTAACAAATGTCTTGCTCCTTTATCTGGCGTCTATCCTGGATGACCACGCCAGGAACAGAGCTGGTAATAAGAAAAAATAAACTGGTTACCAATGGTCATAATATAACATTTAAGAATGAAAAGAATGATAAATACCAAAATCATTACTGGTAACCAGCAAACAAAAGAAAGGAACAAACAGTAATACTCCTGGTAGATCACCCTACCTGATTAGGAGAAGAGTGGAGGTGAAGTGACTCTCCAAACTTCAACCCACACCAGGTAAGGTCAATATTACCAGGAGTAGAAATTTGAACAAAACATGATCAGATTTAGAGTATTTGAGGTTAAGCGAGAAAGAATTGGGCTTGGAAGAGGTGGGGGCAGGGTAGGCCTTAGAAGCAGGGGTAGACAAAGTAGAGGCAGAAGTTGGCAGTAGAGGAGTGGTAAGGGGAAAGGAGGTGGAAGGCATTGCAGGCATCGTAAATTAGATGTGGGGGCCAATCCTGTGAGAAAAATTGGCTAGGCAAGTACGTGTGAAGTAGACACACGTACTTGCCTGGCTATAACTTTAAAGTTTCTTGTGGAGTCCGTCTCTGGAGGCACAGGACACTGAGGAGGTGAGCTGTAGCTTGATGGAGCACTGTATGCCCTGAACGGTGAGGAGAGGCAACACTGGCTGTAAGGCGTGCAGACCACACGTACAGGCTGAGGCGTGGAGACTTCAGACAGCAACAGGAGTGCAGAGGGAGGCTTCCTGCCCTTGGGTAGGCAGCCACCGACGCACCAATCATGATGGTGAAGACGAAGGTCCAGTAACCACCACTCGGTGAAGAGAACAACTCTGGCTGTGAGCGATGAGGAGAGCCAACAATAGCTGAATGGCGAGCAGACTTCACATACAGGCTGAGGCGTGGAGACTTCAGACAACGGCGAGGAGAGGCAACACTGGCTGTATAGCGTGTAGATTACACGTACAGTCTGGAGCGTGGAGACTACAGATAGCAACAGGAGTGCAGAGGGAGGCTTCCTGCCCTTGGGTAGGCAACCACCGACGCACCAATCCTGAAGGTGAAGACGAAGGTTTAGTAACCACCACTCTGAGGATAGTCACACTCAACACGGGGTAATTAGAGAGGCTATGTATTAATTTAGTCATCCTACGCTGATTCGTTAGAAAACATTCAGCGTAGGATGACTAAATTAATACATAGCATTAGAAATCTTCCTTATGAAGAAAGATTGAAGACTCTTAAGTTACATTCACTTGTTAGACGAAGAATGAGGGGAGACCTGATCGAAGTGTATAAGTGGAAGATAGGTATTAATAAAGGGGATATTAACAAGGTCTTGAGGATATCTCTCCAAGAGAGAACCCGCAGTAATGGATTTAAATTAGATAAGTTTAGATTTAGAAAGGACATAGGAAAGTATTGGTTTGGAAATAGGGTAGTTGATGAGTGGAACAGTCTACCTAGTTGGGTTATTGAGGCTAGGACTTTGGGTAGTTTCAAACTTAGGTTGGATAAGTACATGAGTGGGAGGGGTTGGATTTGAGTGGGACTTGCACATCGGAGCTTGTTTCTTGGGTGGCATTGAAAATTGGGTTGGTCAAATGTTTGTTAGTGGGATGAATTGTAAAGGACCTGCCTAGTATGGGCCAACAGGCCTGCTGCAGTGTTCCTCCTTTCTTATGTTCTTATGTTTGTCGATGGAGCTGTGTGTCCAATGAATGAGTTGGTGTGTGATCGGGAAGTAGAGCAGAACGGGTATATATAGGCAGGAAGTGGTAGTAGTAGTAGTAGTGGTGGTGGTGGTGGTAGTAGTAGTAGTGGTGGTAGTAGTAGTAGTGGTGGTGGTGTGTAGTAGTGGTGGTAGTAGTAGTAGTAGTATTAGTAGTAGTGGTAGTAGTAGTAGTGGCGGAGGTGGAAGGAAGTAGTGGTGGGGAAGTAAGGAGGAGGAGCAGTCAAATACTAAGAAAAGGGAGCACTGCAAGGTAGCTAGGTGCCCACAGAGGGAGAGCAAGAACACAGAGGAGGGAGGGAGGGGAAATAAAATAAATAATGATATCTCTGATATTGACACTCAACTTGATCTCATCCAGGACACCATTACACAAGCAGCCAACATCGCAGTACCAAAGAAAACTCACACCACTCGTTATTCCTTCAAACCCTCAATCAGGACAAGAAGACTAATTATCTGCTACCACAACCGTTTCCTCTACAACACACACAGATTTAATCAAGGCCGAATTAGATCTCACTTACTTAGAGAAACAACATTTTAACAGCATTCCCTTGAAAACAACAAGCATGGTTCACGGACTCATACAACAAGCAGACAAACCGTGTATTAAAAAACACCTAGGCCTTATGGACTTTATCAAAAAAATCAGAGGCACAACTCCAACACAAATTCAACACATCACCCACACAACACACACATCTCGACCCGCAGGTTGCTACTAAATCTTCAATAACACATCTGGGAGCACATCTTCCAACCCTCACCCACCCCACCCTAATAACGCTAATCCAACACAGTCAGAACATAGGAACACTGGTACCCTAACACACACAAGAAACAACACCAGACAGCCAAATCCATCTGGGAGTCTCTTACCTCCCTCCCACAAGAACTCGACACTCTTTCACAAGACAGATATTGTGAACATTAAAATGGTATATAAATAACGGACAGGTTGTTAGGTAAGGACACACATGGCATCAGTTAGGTATCTTTTTCGAAAACGTTGTCGCCTTACTGGTAGGCTTCTGCACTCGAGTAAGAAAAGTTGATAGAAGCTGAAGAGATTGAAGGAACGATGCAATGTTCCCAGTCCATCACCCTTGATCGTTTTGTGGTGGTCACCCCTCAGTCTGGAGAAGAGTATTGTTCCATATGTCTGAAACAATATGGAAATAGAGTGAAGGATGGGGACCCCTGACCTTCCAAACGGCTACATTCTTTGCCTTACTAGTGGCTACACTACCTCCTGGCGGTTATACTAATGCTCCATTCTATCACTTCTACTCCATATTTGTTTCAGGACTTGGAACATTATCGTCTCCTGACTGAGGGACTGACCACATAAAACTTCAAGGGTGATGGACTGATTACATCTGTTCTTCTAGTCTCTTCTGTCATCAACTTTTCTGTACTCGACTGAAGAAGCCTTCTTGTGTAGGCGAAAACGTTTCGAAATAAAGATACCTAACTGTTGCATGTGTGTCTTATCTAAACAAGACAATATTAAAACTCTCACTCAGACACCTTCCTCCCAAGGCTCTGGTTGCCTCTGGCCTAAACAATATTATCATTAATAACTTCTGACTCTATCATTACTGCTACACAACTTCCTCAATGCCTCCTTGGGGGCCCCTCTGGATTACTTCCTTCCCTCTTCTAAGCTGTCTACTGTATCCTCCTTCCTAACCCAATATAAGACCACTCTAACCCTAGGGAAAGAAAAATATCGCCCTATCAGCCCCTCGAAAACTTTAAGAAAACTCATTTTGAAAAACTCATCAATCATCGCTTCGCAGATACCTGGAACACAATTCTCTACTTTCTGATGGCCAGTTTGGCTTCAGAACCACAGATCCACCACAAGATGCCATTATACATCATTCTTAACTAATCCACATAAACACAACACAATAGAAACAGGGACAGCCCTGGTTGCAATTGTCGTTGAAAAAGCTTTTGACTCTGTCTGGCTCGGAAGGGCTCAAGTACATATTCTGTTAACTATATTTTTAACCGGCTCTGGACTACTCGTAAACTTCTCTGCAACGTCCTAGACGGCGGCCGTACCATGAGAATCAAATTCCAAGGGCTGTTACTCTGATACTTCACACTAAATTGCCGGAGTACCCAGGGCATCTGTCCTCTCCCCTATCCCTCTACATTTTATACACTAAACGGACATGTGCAAGAAGGTGTGGTAAATACGACATAAGTAAGTTAAGACACATGTGCAACATCTGGATATCTTTATGTAGCGTTTTCGCCATCCAGTTGGCTTTATCAATACCCCCCAGATTCTTGGACATAATTTAGAAAACAGAGGAAACTATATACAAAAGATGAGGTAATCAGTCCCTCAGCCTTGGAGGTAGGTGTTACAACCGTGGTTGTTGAGATTCTGAAGCACAGGTACGAAGGAAACGAAAAGTTCAGGTAAGAGCCCAAATGGGATGAGGTGGAAGAGGGGACAGCGAAGAATAGTGCTGCCAGAGGAGTGTTCTTCGTTGTAGAAATAGAGGCCAGGGCTTTAACCAGCAGTAAGTCGATCGTTGGGACTCCGGTGGGGTAGAGTGGGGGATGGATAGTGTGGGACAGACGAGAATAGTTTTGAAAGGAAGGTCTTGAGTTGTAGATGAAAGAGCCAGGGCTAAACCCAGCCTGTGTGGCACTGCGAGTACAGTGTTAGAGAGGGGGCATGTTGAGGACCTGAGGAGAGGAGCAGGACTGCAGACAGTGCTCTGGGCTGATATGCGTCAGGCTGATGTGTGAAGAGCTGGTAGTTTGGACGTCAAGTGTCGGGAAGCTCACGTTTATGTGTTTGCGGAAGTTGTGTTGTGTGTTTGGCTACACTTCGCTGGTGATGAGCCACTCTCGATCTTTTGAAGTTCTTTCTTGGACATGGGATAGTTGCCATTCTGAGGTTGGAGCAGGTCAGATTCGTCACGAGGTGGTAAGTTTAGTGCGTTTTCTCAAAAGGAATTTGGTGAGTGCGTGTTTGGTGCAGGTGTGTTTACTTAATCAAGCTCCTTCTTCATTAGTGGAGCATATTCAGCTGCGCCCCCCCCCCGCGCTCATTTCTGGTTTGGGAGGTTGGGGTGGTTTGTAGAAGGTTAAGAGACCATAAAGGCTTGCTTAGGTTAACGGTTGCCTGTGGATTTCTTTCTTCGGACTACTTACTTCAGTCGTTGTCCGAGGGTTTATCATAATTTTTTGGTACTTTTTCGTCTTCTGTGACTGTGTTGAGAGGAAAAGCAGGGGAGTGTTGGTCGGTTGTGGTTTGTTGAGGTGGTGGTGGGGGGTGAGAGGTGCAGTATAGACGGTGGTGTTGGTTAGAGTCTTGGTCAGAGATACGAGTAGGACCAGGGGTGAAGTGTAGTTAACAATGTCCTGGATTTAGCGTGAGGAGGACTTGTGATGGTGGCGAGTGGGAAGGAATGTTGAAGTTTGGCATGTTGTTAAGGCGAAACAGTCATTGATTGTTTGTGTTGATGAGGCCAGGATTCGCAGCATTGGTGAGTGTGTGCTACATCATACAGTTATAGCACTTGGATGGAGCAGCGTCAGGAAGAGCTAGGAGGGACTGGGCTGGGTGGAGATGATTGTTGTGTTAGCTTGAAGGAGTTCGGGTGTATTGATTGAATTTTTGCAAATGGCGGTGTATGTTGCGATTTAGGGTTGTTTCCTTTCTTGGTTTCTTCAATGTTTTTCTTGCTAATTGACCAGTTTTATCATATTCGGCAACGACACCACACACACACAACACAACCACACACACTCACAACCACACACACTCCCACACACACACACACACACACCACACACACACCAACATTTTATATATATTAATATTTATATATTTATTATTTATATATATATATTTTATTTATATAATAAAATATATATATATATATATATATTCATTGCTAGATTCGTCTGAGGAAAGGTCAGCACAAGACAGTAAACCAAGCTAAAGAAGGTTCACAGATGCTGGAAGAGGGTTGCCCTTATATGGGAATTAGATATGGTAACCAACGCCGCTTTCATTCCAAGATTGGCACGCATGAGACTATTATTTATCACTGCTATGGTAACTGGAGCATTCGACACTTTTATAAACCTTCTATTGATGCTTGGCCCCTTATACCAGCCAGTGCAACTTTTCACAGAATTATACCAGGGAAGTTGTATTATTAGTTGTGCTTTTATTCATTGACGAACACTGTTGACTGTCTTGCAGGAGCAAGACCGCAAGCGACGGTAATCTTCTCTTTACAAACTCTGAAATTATGTCGACAACAGACTTCAGGCGTAAGAGATAATGTTTGGAGTTTGGTTCAGAGACGGGATCTGGAGTCTGCTGTCTTCGAGTGGCCGCCCATCTCGTCAAACAAGCATTTCAAGCTGATATCACTGCCCTGACTAGTATCTCAGGGACTTAGTGTCATTGGAGTCGTTCTGGCTTTCAAGAGCTTCGTCATCATGAAACATTTTTTTGCGAGGGACTAATGTTTCAGAAAGAAAATGGTACACAGTGATATCAACCCCGCAATATTGTTATTGCTATCGCAAGGAAATATAGGTTGGATGACTATAAATTTTCAGACAAGGGTATGACGAACGAATGATGATTTAGCCTTGCATTCTTCTCTCGCTGGAATACAGTTCAACACAGCAGTCTCTCATTACAGACTAGATTACTGAGTAGGAAACTCATGCTGAGGAACGTTCACCAGCTTATACATTCTGTAAACATTAATCACTGGGAACGCCTGGAGAAGTAGGCAGAGATTGGTACACCATTATCCAAAACCTGGAAAATCCTGTGGAACTGGTACAAAAACTGCACACCGATATCACTCAGGTAAGGAAACACCACGTAACTTGGACTACGATACAGAGTACCTCCAAATGAAAAACGGGGCGTGACGAGTACACTAAGCGTGAACTCGATGCTGTTTCTCCCTTCGTGGTAAGGAAGTTACTAAACAAACATCTAGTTGTGTCATCTAGAGTATTACTGACTAGCTCCTCAAATAATATCTTGTGATATGGGCCAGCAGGGTATTATTTGCTTGATCAGGCTTTGATCAAACTGGGGCTGGTCTGGGACCTGTACTCGGAGCTCTGGGTTGCTGGACTCTGGAAACATATTTCAGGTATTGATTCTGGGGACGACTTCTGTTTATCAGGCGGAGGTTGGAGGAATGTGGGGAAATTCTCCAGCGAAGCATCATACACATCTAACCTGGGAAATGTGATTCACTCAATTAACAAGAATCTGGAGAGGGTTTCTAAATTTAGCTCCACCAAATGGCATCGACAGAATGTAGAATCCCAGACAATTAAGTTGAAGATGTCACACATAATATAAGAATGAGGAATAAGATTCGCCATAAGTTCCGAGTCCCTTAAGAATATAATTCTGAAAGGAACCAAAATGACAAAATGTAACTCTATTCTCCACAACGTTGCTAGTCGGAATTGTATAGCCCGATTGTGAGAGTACGAAAACTTTTATAAGAGAATTTTAACCTGATCATGGTCTGCAACCCAAGTTTAAAAATATTCTTATCGTGGTTCCTGTGTTCATCTCTGCTGAACTGAGGAAACTGTCATTGGTATATGTAGGAACGGCGTGCAAGCCGTTTTGTTACCCCCCCAGAAACATTTGCCGGGATACATGCCCCAGTTTTTGCAGTAAACTGTAATAGAACCTCTGATTGGGGGGGGCAAATTCGGTGCTTGAGTTTCTTACTTGTGTGCTGTTTGACTTACCTGGGAAACTGGGCTATCTTAGCAATGTGTGTGGTAGGGTGGCTGTGTTGAAGTATAGTTTGCGTGAATGTTCAGTGTTATTTACATCATCCATTCATTTTACTTTTTAAATTCAAATGTTTAAGCAAAAAAATACAATTGCATTTAGAAGAATTATTATAATGTTTTGAAGATTCCCACAAACGTTTTTGTTTGATTTGATGTTAAAAGGGAATACTGGGTGTAGTTTTTAATGGCGTGTGGATCTTTGTCAAGATGGTGACAAGAAGTTGCGGCAGACTTTGAGAGACTAGTGTGTTTCGTAAGATTAGTAAGTGTTAGTTGTTCTGTATCCTGGAATATCTGGATAAAAAATACTTGGTATAACTCTACCACTGATACTTCGTCTTTCTAGGCAGCATTAACGAAACGTATTTTAACTCAAGGGACTGCGTATATTGATGTTAATATGTTAGAAGCTTCCGGAAGAAGATAATTAAACGCTCTGCTGCGTTATGATTTTTTCCAACCGTACTTTAGTTCGAAATGTGTTTGATAAATTAAGTTATTTTTACAATGATTTGGTCTTTATCCTCTTAGATCCTCCCAACATATGTGAGTACTTAAAAATCACAACATTTTCTTTTAGTTTCTGTTCATTTGATCAATCATTCCTCTCACCACCAGTTATTCCTCTCTTCAAACTCTCCCCACTGCTTTTTTGTTTTTCCAGCTGCAAAATATTCGTTGATTGGCACAGAATGTTCGTGGCCCCATCCATTATGAAAGCGTGGAAGCACTCAGAAGGGACATTTATTTAATGATTATTATACTTTTATGGAGGAGATTTGTGACTTCTGCTGAATATGATATGGTTTACATGCTCATCATTGGAAATCATAAGCATTAATAAAAGGTTTCGCTTCTGAGCACACGGTTCCGCGTCCATATGGACTCGAAATACCTAGTCCACTTACCAACCTCAGCAATTATTGCAGTTGGCTATGTTATCTCTGTGGTTCGTAAATATTCCTTAAGGTCAAGTATACATACATCAATGGTCACGTATGTATCCTATCAAATGCTCGGTTAAGGCAAATATATATTTTATACGATTACGAGGCAGACACCTCCAATGCACTCAGCTGGTCAAGAGATTCACTTGTTGGTCAGGACCGATATCTGAATAGGGAAAGAAATGTGATTTTTTGGTTTTAGTGATGACCGTGGTGCTTAGACTAGACGTGGTGCCAGACTGTGACCGTGGTGCCAGACTGTGGACGTGGTGCCAGGACTGTGTCCGTGGTTGCCAGACTGTGACCGTGGTGGCCAGACTGTGACGTTGGTGGTGCCAGTCTGTACCGTGGTGCCAGACTGTGACCCCGCCCCCCCACCCCCCCCCCCTGGTGCCAGACTGTGAACGTGGTGCCAGGACTGTGACCGTGGTGCCTGACTGTGACCGTGGTGCCAGACTGTGACAGTGGTTTGCCAGACGGGATGGCTTAGAATCTCAGGAAACTGCTTAACTCTTCGAGTTTTCACAAACAATCTTCAGAGTTTACAAAGAATAATGTGGAAAACGTAAAATATACAGTGAGAGGTGGAGTGAGTGAAACGACATTATTAATTCAGAGATGGTTCAGAGTGAGAGGTCCAGACTGGGTTTCCACTGACAGGAAGGTGACAGCAACGCCAATAACCACACGTTACAACAATGGTGAGCAGAAGAGCATCTCAGATGCGTATCATGTCGAGCATCAATATTCCATATGTGTCTTCAAATTCAACAGTTCAGTAAGAGATAGCCTAGTAGTATCAATTGACGTATTCACATGAGTCCAATATTTGACTGTGATCCACTTGTGGCCTTAGGACATGGCGTGTGATTTCACTCCGTCAGGACAGAGGAAACACATGTTGGTAGTTCTTCTGAAGATCAAAGATGTTTAGGCAGGATCTTGGTCCAACCACTTATGAAGAAAATAAAATGTGGAGGAAAAACTTATTATTGTATATCCAGTAACTGAGAAAAAAAACCTGAATCCCGTCAAAAACTTGTTCGAAAGAAAACAAGAGCGTGGCTTGATAATGGCAAATTTTGATATAGCAAAAATTATATCATCAGCTCCACGCTTTTTACAGGAGGAAAAAAAACAATTGCATTCACGTAATTGACTTGGATTTTTAAAAACGTTCCGATTCTATGCTAACTGTTTCAAATTGGCAATTAATTTCACAGGAAACATGAGGCGGAAATTTAGAGGTAAGTGAATTTTTGTTTCTTTCTCTTTATACTATGTTGCTTTGATATTCCTTAGCATATTGGTAATGACCCAATATTATTTATGAAGATCAACAAACACAGCAGCGGCGCCGCTCTCTCGCTCTTATGTTATATATGGGTGTAGGAGAAGAAAATATTCAAACAGATCCGGGGGAGAACCTTGAGTTTTCCTGAGGTCCGTTTATGGTCTTCTCTGAGGATGACGGTCCCGTCCAGTTCTAGAGGTGGTACCTCCTTATAATTGTATATATATATATATAGATATATATATATTATATATATATATATATATTTATATATATTATATATATATATATATATATAATTATATTTGTGTGTGTGTTGTGTTGTGTGTTTGTTGTGCGTGTGTGTGTGTGGATGAATGGTTTTGAAAAAACCGACAGTTGAGATTAAGGACACGTATGCAACATATGGGAATACGGTCTTTATTCTTCAAACTTGTCGGTTTTTCAAACCATTCATACATCTGTGAGACATTGCATCATAATGGGATCTTGTTACATAGAATTCTTTAACACTTGTCCAACCTTTGGGACGATAGTACCTACTTCGACTAGTGGATGGTACCACTATGACCCCGCCTCCGCTGCTTCACCTCACCTCTCTTACAGGTATAATAAGCCACGTCTACGGCGCTATGTTGTAATTCTACATGATTGATGGACTGAACACGTCGACTTCAGGCTGAGGGACTGAATACCTCAAACTCCTCCTTCCCATTACCCTTTCTACTTTGTATTGGACTGAAGCCACTGTGTGGCGAAACGTTTCCTGAATAAGTTTCCCATATATATATATATATATATATATATATATATATATATATATTTAATATATATATATATATATATATTTATTTATATATATAATGTAGTATATATAACACACATACATCTAGGGTTTTCCTTCTTTTTCTTAATAGCTCTTGCTTTTTTTTCTTTCTATTGTCCATGGGGAAGTGGTAAAGTATCTTTCCTCCGTACGCCATGAGTGTTGGTAATGAGGCGACTAAAATGCCGGGGAGCAATGGGCTAGTAAAACCCTTCTCCTTGGGTTTTTTTACACATTTACTAAAAAAACAAGAAGGAATTAACTTTTTTAAAACCAGGATGCTTAATGTGCGTGGATGTAGTGCTGTGATGAATAGATGATTGCTGATGTTATGAATGAAAAGAATTTGGATATTCGTCCTAAGAGAAACAAAGCTGAAGGGGGTAGGCGAGTTTAGTGGGGGAAATAAATTGGATTAAGTCAAGAGTATGTGAGCGGTGTTAGACTAAGGAAGATGTAGCATAATGTTGAAGGGGACCAGTTATGGAAGGAGGAAAGGGAATATAAAATGTGTAAATTCAAGGTTTATGTTGATTAAAATAAGGGGTCGGATGTGAAAGTGGTCATAATAAGCGTGTAAGCACATGGAGAAGGAGAGGAGTTGTAGAAGAGAGAGAAGAGATCCTTGGGAGTATTAGCGAATGGTTTATAGAATCCTTTGAAACAAGGGAGTGAGTAATTGTGGTTAGAGGACCTAAATGCTAAGAGGAGAAAACATTTGAGAAGGAGGGGTTGTGGTAGGTAAGTTTGGGGTGCCGGTTTTGTAAATGATACTGGGAGCCCTTAATTGAAACTTTGGTATAAGAAAGGGGTTTAGTTATAAGTAATAAGTATTTTAGAAAAACTGGATAAATAAGTATAACAAGATATGATGTAGGGCGTAATGACAGTAGTTTGTTTGGCATATGTATTGGTAGATAAAAGACTGTTGAGTAGCAATCTAAACACAAATGCAGGTATTGTGACCTTTATTACTACGTTTCGCCCCACAGTGGGCTTTTTTCAAAGTCACAAACAGAAACTACCTGGGGTGGAAGGAACGCGAGTATTTATGTCCGGGCTGAGGTCAGGTGAAGAATGCTGCATCTGATGATGTACCGAGTTGGGTTGTAGAGTCTAAAAACTTGGGTAAGCTTGGAAAGGAGGGACTGGTACAAGTTTGTGAGCAGGACCTTCTACAGTGTTCTTATGTTGGGATAGCGATGAAGAAAGTTTTCTTTGGCAAGTGGTTAGCTATGGTTATAGAAGCCACGATTCTGGTTGAAGTTGTCGGATATAGAAATAAGTGATATGATTCCAGGATTCTTCGGTATTGAGTGTTGTCTTCAGTGGCGATAAGTCTTGAGTTTCTGTAAGTGTATCAAGTGGTGTGTGATAATTACGGTGTTGTACGCAGGATTCCTTGTGTCGTCAGACCTGCTTGGCGTATTGGTGGTCAAAATAGTGTTTGGATCCTTGATGTTTCCCCCACGTATAAACCTTGTTGCAGTCTTAAAGGGATAGGTATACCCCTGCCGAGGGAATGAGAGGCTTGTCCTGCCTAATACTGGTGTGTCCATGATGGTCGTGGTGGAGGTAGATATTGGAATGATGTTTGGCCAAAGATGTTGGAAACAGTTTGGCAAGGAGTTGGTGGGAAGGATATGTATCTCTTCTCGGCAGTGTCTTCTCTGGGTGTGTTGAAGATGTGTAGTTGCTCGCCGTCTGCAGTCTCTGTTGAGTGACGAGGATAGTGGAGTTTGGAAAATACCTGTTCAATTATAGTGCATTCTTCCTCATGGAACTCGATGCTGGCAGTTCTGAGTGCACGCAGGAAGAAGCTATAATTACACCACGTTTGGTTTTGGTGCGTGGTGAGTGTGAATTGGAGAGATTCGTTTTGGTCTGGTGGGTTTTCGATTGACTTTAAAACGACGTTCGTGGTCAGTTTGCAGAGTAGAACATCAAGGAAGGAAAGGTGTTGTCGACCTCCTTCTTCAGCGTTGAACTGGATTGAAAGGCTCGACAACACTCTTCCTTTCCTTGTTGTTCTACTCTGCAAAGTGACCACGAACTTCGTTTTAAAGTTTCTAACGAAAAACCCAACCTAAACGATCTTCTCCACTTCTCTTCACCACGACACCAAAAACCAAACGTGGGTATTATAGGCTTCTTCTGCGTGCACTCAGAAATTCTGCAGCAACGAGTTCCTGAGGAAGAATGGCACTGAAATTGAACAGGTATTTTCCAAAACCTCACTATCCTAGTCACTTCATCAGAGACTGCAGACGGCGTGCACTAAACATCTTCAACACACCCAGAAGAAGGACACTGCCGACGAGAAGAGATACATGTTCCTTCCCACCAACTCCATTGCCCAAACATGTTTCCACAGCTTTGCCAAAACATTCATTCCAAGTATCTACCTCCACCAACACGACCCTCAAGGCATCACCAGTAGTTGGCAGGACAAGCCTCCATCCTCTGCAGGGTATACATAAGCCCTTGTAATTACTGCACAAGAGTTAACGTGGGCGAAACATCAAGGGACCTCCAAACACGTATTTCAGAACACAATAGCAAAGCAGTGGTCTGACGACCAGGAATGGCCTGCGTACAACACCGTAATTCACACAACCACTTGATAAACTACAGAAAACTCAAGACTTATGCCACAGGAAGGACAACACTCAATACCGATGAATTCATGGAATTCCACATGATTTCTATATCCGACAACTTCAACCAGAATAGTGGCGGTTCTATAACATAGCTGAACCACTTGCAAGAAACTTCTTCATCGCTCATCCCACATAAGAACACTGTAGAAGGTCTGCTCACAAACTTGTCCAGTTCTTTCCAAGCCATACCAAAGTTTTAGGATCTACAACCACTCGCGTACTTTCATCAGATGCAGCTTTCTTCACTCTGACCTCAAGCCGGACTATAAATACTCGCGTTCCTTCCACCCCCAAGGTAGTTCTGTTTGTGACTTGGAAAAAGCCCAATGTGTGGGCGAAAAACGTAGTCTAATAAAGGAACGATCACTTATACTGCATTTGTGTTTTTATTGCCATTATTGTGTCGGTATATTTTATACCATTTATTTCCACTGTTGAGTAGACTTCAGGAATTGTACATGTTTATAGAGGGGCCACAGATATATCAGATCACTTTCTAGTTTGTGGTACACGAGAGTAAAGGTAGATGTGGATAAAAGGGGAAAATAGAAGAAGCAGCAAGTAAGTAAGGAGAGGTGAGGTGTATTATAACTAAAAGAGGAGGCAGTTAGGGTAAGATATAAACAACTATTGGTGGTTAGATGGGCTAGCGAGAGTACAGGGCAAATGGGGTAGAAGATGTATGGGGTAGGTTTAAGAATGTAGTGGGGGGTTATTGTTCAGCAGAAGCTTGTGGTTCAGGAAAGTGAGTGCGGGGAGGGAAGAAGAGCGATTGGTGGAACGATGATGTAAAAGAGAGTAGTAAATGGAAGAAAAGTTAACCACATGAGAAGATTTTACCAAAAAGTGATGCAAGGAAGGCGGAATAGTATATGGAGAAAAAAAAAAACGAGGATAAGAGGTGGTGATGAAGCAATGTAAAAAGAGAGCAAATGAGAGAGTGGGTGAGATTTGTTATCAACAAATTTGTTGTGACAATAAAAAATTGTTTTGGAGGTGAGATAATTTGAGAAAGCCTAGGGAGGAATGTTTAAAGTTGATGAAGATAGAGAAGCTGTGATTTATGTGAATAGGGCAAGGAGGATAACATCTTGTAGGAGTGAAGGAAGAGCCAGTTGTGTGTGTGGGGTAAGGGGTCGTGGAGGCAGTGGTAGAATGAAAGGGGTTAAGGCGCTGGGGATTAGATGGAATTTAAGAGGGAATATAGTAGTGGGTGGTTGGTGTATTATTTAATATATGTATGGAAGAGGGTAAGGTACTAGGGATTGGGCAGGGCGCATGCATAGTTCCTTTGTATTAAGGCAAAGGGGATAAAAAGAGTGCAAAAAAATTATAGGGGGATAAGTCTGTGAGTACACCAGGTAGAGAGTTGTTATTGAAAGAAAAGAATTAAAAGTAAGACAGGAGTAGGATTGGGCAGTTGAAACAAGGAGGCTTTAGGGACAGATAGGGGGTGTGTTAGACCAAGTTTTTACATGAAACATACAAGTGAACAGGATTTAGATAAGGGTAAAGAGGTTTTTGTGGCATTTATGGATTTTAGGAAAGGCAAATGACAGGGTGGATTGGAGGAAATGTGGCTTATGTTGCAGGTATATGGTACAGGCGGTAGGTTTATGAAAGCAGTGAAGAGTTTTTATAAGGATAGTGAGCTCAGGTTAGAGTATGGTAGGAGAGAGGTGAGATTATTTCCCAGTAGAGTAGGCCTTAGACAAGGTGTGTGATGTTCCCGTGGTTGTTCAATATATTTATAGATGTGGGTTGTAAGAGAAGTGGAAATGCGCGAGGTCTTGGCTAGAGGGTGGAGTAAAAAGATAACTCCCACTTTTATGTGGGATTCTTTGTCACAGTGCTCTTTGCTGAGACACTGTGCTCTTGGGAGATCTGAAGAGTAGTTGTAGAGGTTGGTGGATGAAATTTGGTACCTGGAGGATACCTTGAGGTTATTCCGGGGATCAACGCCCCGCGGCGGGTCCATGAGACCCAGGGCCTCCGATGGATTCAGGGCCTGATCAACTAGGCTGTTACTGCTGGCCGCACGCAGTCCAACGTACGAGTCACAGCCCGGCTGATCCGGCTCTGTCCAGCTCTCCATGAAGGCAGCCTGGGGCTTATTGGCAATTCCCCTAATGCTTGATGGGAGGTGTTGAACAGGTTTTGGGCCCCGGACCTTATGGTGTTTTCCTTAGTGTACCAATGGCGCCCCTACTTTTTTATTGGGGGCATTTTGCATCGCCTGCCCAGGTCTTTTACTTTCGTAGGAAGTGATTTTGTGTGCAGTTTGGGACAATCCTTCCAGATGTTCCAAGTGTAGATTATGACTATCTCTCCCTCCTGCGTTCCAACGAGTTCAAGTCAAGTGCTTCAAGAGTTCCCAGTAGTTAAGGTGCTTGGACAGAAATTATACGTGGCAGTAAAAGGATTTCTGTAAACTCTCTAGATCAGCTTTTTTAACCCGCTTTTGAATGGATGAAGTTAATGGTTAGGGATGTAAAAGGAAAATTAAAAGTGAATTTAGGCAAGAGTAAGGGTATGAGGATTAAAAGATGTGGGTGACGGAAAGATTGGATATCAGATTGAGAGGGAGAGAGGGTATGAGGAAGTGAATGTATTCAGATATGTTGGGGTGGACGTGTCAAGAGATGGGGTTATATGAAGGATGAGGTGAATCAAGAATTGATAGGGGAGGGAAAACGTGTGTGAGTGGGTTACACTTAGGATGTTCTGGTGGAGGACAAGGAACTTTGGCCGTGGAAGCAAAAAAAAAAAAAGGGTATGTATGAGAGTATAGTTGTACCAACACTATTGTATGGGATGTGAAACAAGGGTGAATGATGTTGCAACGAGGAGAAGGCTGGAAGGCGTGGAGATGTATGTCTAGAGGGCCTATGTGTTGTGGAATATAATGCAGAGAAATACGTAGTTTGGAAATTAGGAGCAAGGTGTGGGGGGAATACCAAAAAACTATTATTCCAAGGAGGGCTGAGGAGCAGTTGGTGAGGTGGTTCGGACTGTAGAGAGAATGGAACAAAACCGAATGGACTACGAGAGTGTATAAATCTTTGGTGGAGGAGGCGGGGTAGGGGGTCGGCCTAGGAAGGTTGGGAGGGAGGGGGTAAAAGAGATTTTGTGTGTAGGGTCTTGGTCTCCAGCAAGAGCGTGGTGAGCGTGTTAGATAGGGTGAAATGAAGATTGATGGTCTTGGGACCTGATGATCTATTGGAGTGTGAGCAGGGTATTATTTAGTGAAGGGATTCAGGAAACCGGTTATTTCACATAGTTCGGACTTGTGTCTGGAAATGGGAAGTACAATGCCTGCACTTTAAAGGAGGGGTTGGGATATTTGCAGTTTGGAGGGATATGTTGGGTATTTTATGTGTGTATGCTTTCTAAAACTGTTGTATTGTGAAGCACCTCTGCAAAAAACAGTGATAATGGCGAGTGTGGTGACGGGTTTTGAATGATGATGTAATATTTTCTTTTTGGGGGATTTTTCTTTTTTGGGTCTCCTGCCTCGGGTGGGGTAACAGCCGACTTGTTGAGAGAAAAAAAAAAAAAAAATAAAATAAGCCAATATATTTACAGTAAGTGCTAACCTATTCAACATGAAAAATGTGCATTTCATTACAAGTAAACTAGTTAAATGGAATAGGATATTTTTTATGAATATTCTTTTGAAAGTCAGTTTAGGACCCTTATAAAACTACACGACAGAAGAGTTTTAAAAATACTGGAAAAAACATTCAAGATAAACTTATTAATATACCTTAGTATGAAAATCTATCGCTCAGCTTAGTTTCCAAAAAGCTGTTTTGCATTACTGGAAATTGTAATCTATTAAGCTGTTACAACAGTCAAATTTTTTTTTATTTCATACAAATTAAGGCCTGGTATAATACAGTATTCTCAAGTGTGTGTATAATGAGATTGTAAGCTTTGAAAATTGTTATATAATAACTTATCATTTGAAACAAATATTAAGCTTATTTTATAAGAGATCTCTTTCAAGGCAAGGTCAAAATAGATTTCAAACAAAATAATGCGAAAGGAAATCATGTCATTACTAATAATAAAATTAAAAAAATCTAAGAAAAAAAATCGATAAATATACCTGATCTTGTTTTGGACTGTTTCGCTTTTCCATTGTTTATTAAGGTTAGTCAAACAGTCAGTTTACTGACTGACTCAGGATTTGGTTTAGGACAATGCGGTTGCTGAATTTGCCAATGACTTTACGGGGTATAACCGGTTTGCTCCTGGGCTGCTGAACGCTCCCTCAATACCCTGAATTGAGGAGAGAAGGGTTCTCCACCTTGCCATCAGAGTCCCCACCTGGAAAAGTTAGTCAGTGAGCTTTACATCTGATTTTTTTTTTTTCTTAAATTTTCACCAACAAATAAGATATTTGTACAGTGGAACCTCAAATATCAAACTTTCTTCGTTCCAGACGGCTGTTCGAGTGCCGTTACCGAACAAATTTATTCCCATCAGGGAATAATGTAAATTTATTTTAAATTTCATTTCAGACCCTAAAGGGAATACACTTATAAAAATAGATTTTACAAAATTGGTGGAGGTTGGGAGCAGTTCGATATTTGAAGTTCCACTTATTAGCAAAAGTGACTACAGTTACAACACCCAGTTTTCCAGAACCTTTGGTTCCAAAGTTTTTCTGGATTACTATTTTCTGGACTAGAGGTGGTAACCTTGGTCAATATAAACAGTTGATTTGCCAAGACCAAATCTTCACCGATCTTATGCACTGAAGCGCCATGATGCAGTTTCCCTCAACAGTTCAACTTACTCTTTGAATTGATATGGACTGTTGTTTACGTTTGACACCACCAGTCTCCCTCTCATTTCCCTTAGAAGCCTTAACCGGGGTTAATTTAATCAAAATAAGCTAAGAAACTCAAAGAACTGGGGTGTCCCCCACTAGCGGGTGCAGTGTAAACAATCCAAGTAAGCACGGCTACACTGAATGCCAACAGTGGGCCACCCAATAAACTAGTCTGGCGGCCGGGGGAAAATTCAAGTTCCAGCTCGTAAATTTGTACAGATTGTAAGAGGTTCCAGACCATCGTGTTTTGGAAAGTTGGTGTTTTTACCTGTATTGCAAATTTTTCAAATTTTATAATTAATTTGCTATTACTCACCTTTCTAATACCACAACTTCCACTTGCTATTAAAATAAAATTTTAAAACTAATTCATGTACGAATTTTTAACCCACACAGACATTACTTGATATTACAATACTGTAGTAGGTAGTATAATGATCTGTCCTCATGGTAAATTTCCATCATTGATGGAAATTTTATTTAAATTAAATACCTGTACATTAAATTTACTATCTTAATGATTTAAGTATGATAACCGGATCAAAAAATATGAAAAACTTAAGTCCTCAAGAAATGAGCTGAGTAGTTTTCATCACATAGGGAGTAATTATCTAAACATTCTACCCTCTAGATTCTAACAAAGTTAAAAAAACAGTAGGGACGAGTCAGCAATGACTTGTAGATAAAGTAATAGAAAAAAAAAAATGACTGCAATGTGCCTAGTCAGAGGTTATCATGAGTGCAAAACAGGGTGCTAATGAGATTGCCAATGGCACAACATACTGGAGTAGTAAGGACAGAAAGGAGCTTCTACTGGAAGGTTATCCAGTATAGGAAAAGCTGAAATCACTCCGGACTGCTTTAAAAGGGCAAACACAGACAAAGCATCTGAAATACAGCAAATAAAAATTTGTTGAAAAAATATTGTATACACAAACATGAACATTAAGAGGCAATTTCCAAGCAATGAAAATTTATGAATGCAGTGTAATGGGAAAAAACTGGTAGGAAAGTCAGCAGATGTGATGAAGAATAGTTGGAAAATGCTGACAGGCAGAGAAATTCATGAGCATAAGATGTGAAAACAGCAAAGACAAAGGGCCCTCGATTCAACCAAAGAAGTAGAGGAAAAAAAAAAGATTAAGAAAAAAAAAACTGCAGAAATTGAAAAATAGACAAGAAGAGATACAAGCAGATTAGTTAGAAATGAAAATGCTAGGATAAAGAGGCTGAGTGACAATCTGACAATGACATAGTAGCAAAGGCCAGGTCTGAACCAAAACCGAATCAAAACCACATCAGAATGACAGTAAAAGACCAGGCAATTCTACTAAAGGAAGGAAAACTCGTGAAAAATAAAAAGTCTGAAGTGTTGCTCAAGTAATTTGAAGAGGTCTTCTTGGTGGATACTGGGACAATACCAGAAAACGTAGGGAATAGGATACACCAACAGATACCGGACAACATGCACACAAAGTGAGGAGTAACGAAACTTCTTCTGGACCTAAATGCAATGGGACCTGATAAAGTATCACAGTGGACTCAGAGGGAGCAGAAGCACTGTCTGAACCACTAGCTAGGATCGACAAGTCAATGGATATGGGATAGTTGCCAGAAATCTTAAGACAGTGACTATAGTCCCTTCATTTAAGAAAGGAGACAGGAAGTAGTGAACTATAGTTTAACTGACATGCATGCCATGCAAGGTAATGGAGATCAGGAGGAGAGTGGTAGAGCACTATGAAACCAGTAGTTTTATAAACAACCAGCATGGGTTCAAAGATGGCAAATCCAGTCTTACCAACCTGTTGGATTCGTGAAAAATAAAAGTGAAAGACAGGGGGGGGGGGGGGGGGATGGTGGGTGGATAGCATTTTCTTAGACTGTAAAGAAGGCATTTGTCTATAGCACCAAGGGGTAGGCAAAAAAAAATCTGGGAAAGGGCAGGAAAAATGGGAAAAAACACGGTGGATAAAAAAAGTATTTAGGGGAAAAAAAAAGTGATACAGCATTTAAGGGCCTCATGGTTTAAGCCTTCATGAAAAAACGACTTTACCAAAACTGAATCGTGGGTTTTAAACCCAAATTTCCCTTTCCCCCCTACTAAAAACTAAAGCAAGAGTTATCAAAAGCCTCCCTTGTCTTTGTGAGCACTAGTCTTCATGTCCTAATCTTGCTATAATTTCCACATCAAAATCAATTCTGTGTACAGGGTTTTTTTTCCGATTTTCTGGTGCAACTTCTCCTTTATCCCTGTAAATAAAAATCATGAAAATTAATAGATAACATAAATGGGGTAAGGTCTGTAAATAAAGGCATAAATAAACGAAGGATGAATGGGAAGCTCAAACCGTAAATTTTTTAATTATCTCAGGGGGTTTGGCAAAATCAACTCCCAGCAAAGCCAAAACTTGGGCGACAAAAAAATTTTTGCCTGTGTTCACTCGGTTACTATGTTTACTGCCCCCCAGCACGCTCGCATAGATCTACATTTCAATGCCCCAAGGCGAGATCAAATTTGCCTGTTTCTTAATTATCAGGTGTTTCAGGTCCCTTTCACTTAGCTAAAGCAATGGTCCTATTGTAAATTTTTTGAACCCTCTCTGTTAATGAAATTTTATCATTTTTACAGGAATTTAAAAATTTTGCCTTGTTTCGAGAAGCGTTTTTAAACGGAGATTAAAATTTCAGCCACCCCTCAGCCGTCCTCCAAACACGCCGGAATGTAGGCCCTTGGCACAGCACTAACCTGAAAATATACTCTAAATTATTTTTTAAATTTTAAAAACCGCCCGCAAAGGGTTTTTAAATTTTTTGAAAGTCACCAATTACAATAAAAATTTTACTTAATAGATAAGGGTAGAAAAACTAGTACATTGTATTCTTCCATCACTCTCACACCACATGAATCAGCACATGCACACCCCGGCCCACGCACACGCAGCAACGCATGCACATGCACGCCACACACCACGCACCCCGCGAAGGGAGGCCAACGGCAATTAGGTGCAGCGAAACCAATTCTCCCCCGAAGCTGTTGTACAGCCAATCGGGAGGAAACATAAAAGGCCAGGAAATCAGGCAAGGAAGGAAGGAGGCAAGATCAAAAGAAAGGACCAAAGAATAGTGGGAAATAACATGAGATCAAAGAAGTTTTTCCCAGAGGGACAAAGGACCCCCAGAAAGACAAAAGGTGGGGTCACCCAAGTGTTGGACACAATACATACAATCGGGGAAAAGTGAAGAGGCTGCTGAACCGCTAGAGCCCCAAAGGCGTGGGGCCGAAACACTCTCCATGGGTCCTGAAGCGTGAGAGGTGTATTGTACAAACAATATTCAACAATCTATCAAAACAGAAATTCCCTGGGTAGGGAAAGACAGAATGTAGCCCCAAATTTTTTAAAAAGGAGACAGAATAAAAGCTTAAAAAATACAGAGCAGTGTCACTAACATTGTAAAATACAAAGTCACGAGAAATTTTATCAGAAAAGTGGAAAAGCAAGAAAAAATGAGTTGTCAACGACACCAGCACGGTTCTGGGGGGGAAAAAAACTGATCACAAACCTACGGAGTTCTGTGACGGGGTGACCGAAGACGAGAGAAGGGGGGTAGACTCATTTTTTGGCCCGAAAGGCTTTGATACGGTTTCCCACCAAGAGTTTAGTGTAAAGCTGGGGGACCGGGAGGGAAAAAACGGGAAGGCACTAAATGGATCAGGATACCTGTCGGGAAGACACAGCGAGTCAGGGTGGGTGTCGAATGGGCCCCTGTAACAATGTGGTTCCACGGGGGTCGGCCTTAGGATGGTGCTGTTTTGGTTTATGTGAACCACATAACAAAAGGAATAGACTGTTGCCCCGGGTTTGAGGGTGAAGTTGTGAGAAAATTCAATCAGATGAGGGACCCAAGCAGAATTACAAGGGAAATTTGGAGAGGCTGCGGCAGGTCCAGCAACTGGCCCCTGGAGTTCAACCCACCAAATGCAAGTACAAAGATTGAGGAAGGGCAAAAAAGACCGCAACAGGTACATCTAGGGGCCCAGAGACAAAAACCCTCACTCAAAAAAAAGGGATTTGGGGAAGTATAACCCCGGGCACATCCCAGGGGTGCACATAACCATAACTTTTGCAGCATACAGGCACCTAGCAAACTTAAGAACGATTCCAGTTTGGAACCCCCCCAGCCAAGCATGAAGGAAGTTAGAGAAAGTAAAAAGGGTTTTTAACGGGGACTAGCCCCGGAGAAAAGGGGGGCAGTCCTCGAGGAGAGATTAAGGGAATCAACCTAGACACTGGAAACAGGGAGATGGGGGGGATATGATAACGATTTTAAAAAATACCAAAGGGGAATCGCAAGGTGGGCCGAGAAAATTTCCAGAGATGGCAGGACCCTACACAGCTTTAAGAAGGGGTAAAATTAAGCTCAGAGCAAAAAGGTGATTCCCGAAACCCGTGAAGAGGCAGGGCCGGGAGCTGTGAATAAACCCCCGAAACCCAAAACCCAGGCAAGCACATGCACATGCACGCACATGCACACACAGTATTTGCCTAACCAAAAAGTAGCAGAGCCACAAAGCCCTAGTGATGCGGGTTTTTTTTCCTAACCAGAATTTGTTGAAATGCACCATAATCTTTCCAGCTAAGAACCTTTTTCTGTGCCTGAAAAGATCGTCCAGCCCCTCAGAACCAGATTCCCCCATCCCTTCCCAAAACAAACTGTAACAAAAAACAAAAAAAAAATTAATTAAAAAAAATAATAGGGTTGGGTTTGGTAGACAGAAACCCCGGGAGGTACTACCACCCTCCCAAGTAGGTAAAACGAAACCCTGTAATTGTTTTACTGATGGTAGGATTGTGGTGTTTGTCTGTCTCATAAATATGAAAGTTTACGGTACGTCTTGCTACTTCTACTTACACTTTGGCCCATGAACATATCATGTTTTTTTTTTACACACTCATCTGAGTTTTCTTTGTTTTTATCTTAGTTCTTGTTCTTATTAAATTTTTCCTTTTATATCATGGGGAAGGGATAAGAATTTTTCCTCCGTAACCCAGCCTTTTGTAAAAGTCAACTAAAATGCCGGAACATGGGTAGTCCCCCCTTTTCCCCTGTAATAATTACAAAAAATAAAAAGAAAATGTCAAAGTGGGAAGTCTGAATGTCGCGGATATTGTGCGAATGATAAGAAAGAGATGATTGTGGATTTTTAAATGAATGGAAGCGGATGCCCCGCTTTAAGTGAAAAAAATTTTTTTGGGAAGGGGGGTTGGGCGAGTTTCTTGGAGAGGATACATGGCATTGGGTCAGGGGTTTTCAAATAGAGTTAGAGCTAAGGGGAGTAGAAATAATGTTAAAGGTAAGCTATGGCGGAAAAGGGGGACTATAAAGTTTTAATTAAAAGGATTATGTGGAGTAAAATAAAGGTTGGATGGGGAAAAGGGGTTTATAGTAAGCATATAGCCCCTGGGGAAACAGAAGTTGAGGAGAGGAAATTTTTTGGGGAAAGGTTGAGTGAATGCAGGGGGATTTTTAAACCCCAAGGTGAGAGTACTTGTGGTTGGGGATTTTAATGCTAAGTGGGTAAAAATTTTGGGAGGGAGTGTAGGTAAATTTGGGGTGTCAGGGGTAAATGAAAAGGGGGGGAGATTTTAAATTTGAGCTATGTGAAAAAGAGGTTTGGTAATAGTAAATATTTTTATAAAAAAGGGGGAAAATAAATATAAAAGGGATATATAGCCGAAATAAAAGTAGTTTTTTGTTTTATGTATTGGGGGGGATAAAGGTTAGGGTAGCCCCGGATTAACATTTATAGAGGGGGAATGATAATCGGTCATTTTTGTTGTAGTAAGTTAGAGTAAGATAGAGGGAAAGAAAAAGGGCAAAAACAAGTAGGAGGGAGATGAAAGTGTATAACAAAGGGGAGAAGGAAGTTCGGTGTTTATAAGCAACTATTGACTTGAGCCTGAAAGGGGAAGTAAAAGCCGCACTTTAAAGGGGGGTTTGGGATATGGGCAGTTTGGAGAGATATGTTAGTTTTTTTTAAAACGTATTGCTTCAAACTGTTGATTCGAGCCCCTCGAAAAAAACGGAAATGGTGGTTGGTGAAAGTGTTGAATGATGTGAAAGATTTTTTCTTGGGTTTTTCTTTTTTTTTTTGGGTCCCCCTGCCCGGGGGAATGCCGACTTTTAAAAAAAAAAAAAAAAAAATTGGCAGAAAAAAGGTGGGTGGTGCAAGTAGAGGTGAGGGGGGGGGGGGGTTTTTAAGGGGTTTTTGGAATAGTTAAGTTTGGGGTTTAAAGGGGGAGGGTGGGTGCAGGGGAAAAAGGGGGAGTGGTAGGTGGAATGTGAAGTAAAGGGTGTGATAAAAAAAAAGGTATTATGGGGTATTTACAAAGATAAGTTTATAGAAGATAGAGATAGGAGAGTAAAAGAAAGGGGAAGGAGTGGTGAAAGAGGCAAAAGGAAGCAATATAAGGGGAGGGCACTGTCAAGAAATTTTAATGAAATAAGAAATTTTTTGGAGTTAAACAAGTTAAGAAAGCCCAGAGAATAAAAGGATTTGTCATTAAAAAAAGTAGGGGATTGTGATGGGGGGGTGGAGGTTTTGGGTAATGGAGGGATATTTTTAGGAACTTTTAAAGTTTTACGAAGAAAGGGAGGCGTAATTTCGTGCATGGCCCGGGAGTGTACCCTCTTTTGGGTGAAGAAGAGCAGGATGCAAAAGGGGGGGAGGTAGTGAGGCATTTCTTTGAATGAAAAGGGGGGTAAAACAACGGAACTGCGGGATCATGACGAAATGTTAAAAAACAGGGGAGGGGTTTTTGGAGTGGTTGGTATTTTTTTAATAAATGTATAAAAGGGGAAGGGCCGGGATTGGCAGAGAGCGTTGTAGTCCCCTTTTTTAAAGGGGAAGGGGGGGACAAAAGAGATTTCCTAAAAATTATAGGGAAAAATTTACTGAGTATACCCCGGAAAAGTGTAGGTAGGGTTTTTATTGAAAGAATTGAGGTAAGACAGAAAGTAGAAAATTCGGGAGCAAGGATGTTTTAGATGGGTGGGGGGTGTAGATCAAATGTTTACTTGAAACATTGTGTGAACCGTATTTAGATAAAGGGAGGGAAGCTTTTTTTTGCTTTATGGATTTAGAAAAAGCATTGATAAGGGGGATAAAGGGGGCAAAGTGGGGATGTTGCAAGATATGGACAGGTCTAAGTTACAAATGGTAAAGAGTTTTTATGAGGGTGAGGCTGGGTTGGGTGTGTAGAAAAAGGGGGGAGACTACTTCCCAGTAAAAGTAGGTCTTTAGACAGGGATTGTAAGTCACCTGGTTCTTTTTTATTTATAGATGGGTTGAAAAAAGAAAGCTAGGGGTTCAGGGAGGGGGGGGTTAAATTTGGGGAATTGAATACAAAATGGGGGTGACAGTTTCTTTTGTGATGATATGTGCTTACGGGGATTCTAAAAAAAAATTGCAGGGTTAGTGGACGAATTTAGTGTGTGTGTAAAGGTAGAAAGTTGAAAATGAAAACCAGAAAAGGTAAAGGTGATGGGGCATCAAAAGTTTTGATAGGCAAAAAAGGGAAAGTATGAAAATAAGTGGTACCACCTTTATAGGGGTGAACTTGGGGGTTTTTAAAAGCTGAGGAGGAGGTGGTGGGGGAGTGGAGATGTCCTGTCAAGGGCAATGTGGGGTAAATATTATGCAGAAAATTTGTAATGTGGAAATTAGGAGAAGGTTTGGGGGTTAAAAAAAATTTTGCAAGGGGTGAATAGGGGTTGTTCATTTAAGAGAATAGTATTTTTTGAAAGGTAAAAACAAAAAAAAAAAATTTTTGATCAGTACTTACCGGTACAGGCCCAGAAGTTGACCGCAAAGCGTGGTGGTGGCAAGACCCGGAAACCCAACGTTTTTGATTTCACAAAAAAAGGATAATGCTGTTGCTACCAGCAGTAACAAAACTACAAGGTTAAGGGACTTGTTACCCCATAAACCACAAATTGGCAACACCATACCCTTTTAAAAAATCCGGCTAACACAAAACCACAGATTGCCAATATCACAAACCCGGAAATTACCCCAAAAAAACAAAGTCATTTAGGAAAAAATACAGCCTTAAAAAAACTTTAAACCCTACAAACAGGTGGGACACTGACTAGAAACTTAAAAAGAAAGACAAAGTAAATTTTTAAAAAGCCCGTATTTATTAAAAAATGCCCCCCCCAAAAAAACCAGTGACAAAAAAGGCCAGTCCCTGGGAAACCCCGATTTTAAAATTAAAAAAAAAGACCCCTACAAAAAAGAAGAATGGGAAAACAGGCCCCAAAAAAATTCTTATGCAATCCTTCCCTATTAAGAAGGGCTAAAAAATTAGGCGGATTTTAACTTAGAGGTGATATAAAATACCCGGAAAACCCAAAATTTAAGAACAAAAAAAGATATAGAAAAAAATTGAATTAAAAAAAAGATTTAAAACCCCCCCCCAAATGAAACATAACAAAAACTAAATTTTTTTCCTAAGGGAAAAATTGAATAAAACCCCCTCGCCACCCAAGACCTTTTTGAATACCCGAACCCTGTTTTCCTAAAATCCGACTAACCACTTAAATCTTTTTAAACACCCCCAAAAAAACAAACAGGGATTTTTAAAAATTTCCCCCTTTTTTTTTTATTATTTTCCACCCGATTCCCCAAACAGGGGCCCCAAAAAGAAAACTTTCCCACATTATCATCACTTCTTCCAAGGGGGCTTTAATCTTTTTTTAAACGCACAACCCTCCCTTAGTGAGGCAACGCTTATCCCAGACTCAAATGGCTGGGGTTTCCCAATTTTATAAAGTCTTTTCCCACTAACAGCCGAAAATTAAAAAAAATTTTTACCAACCTATAAACACCTAAAAAGTTGGAATCCAAACCCTGAAAAAACTTTTAAATTAATTCCAGGGACCCCCCCCCGCTTTTACACAGACGATACACCTTGAAGGGGCATTCGTTTCGCCATTCTTCAATTGAAAATAACAACCCCAGCCCCCTTTGGAAAAAAAAAGTTTTGGTAAAGCCCTCCTAATTCCCAAATAGAATTTCCCGATTTATTCCCCAAAAAAACCCTCAAATGCTTTCCTCTCACTTTTTGCTCAACATTATACCCACGCTTCAAATATAAAGCTTGGTAAAAAAATACTTCTAAATTTCCCCCTTGCCCCAAGGACAAATTTTTTGTCCAAACCCTAGGGCACACCACCTTTTTCCCTCTAATTCTAAAAAATTCCCCCATCTTTCATTTGCCCATTAAACTCCACCCCAATAATTAAATTCACCTCCTCCTTCTTCCCCAAAAATATTAATCTTTACACCTAACTTTTTGTTTCTAAAACCCACTTTTTCCGTATTTACCTTTAAAATTTCTTTTTTTCAAACCCCACCCAAACTCCAAATCTTGGCAGCTTCTTAGGAATTCTCCCCAAAGGGGCCCATGTCACACAAAAATGGAAACTCCCCCCTTTGGTGGTTTCTTTTTTTTAATCCACCTTGCCAAGAGCATTTTTTTCCAAAATCAAAAAAAAAAAACCCTGCCAAACTTGTTAAGGATTTTAAGGGAAAAATTTTTCCCTTTTTTCTAAATTATGAGCCTTTACTATCCCGTAAAAATCTTTATGTTTCAGTAACCACTTCCAATACACTTTAACATCTGCCAAATTGCCCCCTATCCAACCTGCTAGCCTTTTCCAAACCATAAATGAAAAGATTTTTTTTAAATAGGGCCTTATTTGTTTCACTGAAACATGGTCCCAAAACCCCCTCCCTTTTTAAATTTGCTTGTAACCCGCACCCAATTCTTTTAAATAACCAAACACTTTTACCTCCTCCAGGGCTATCCCCCTTTTAAAAAATTTTTGCACCTCTTTTACCCCCTTTCCTTTACAAAAAACTATTGCTGCTCCCCCCAATCCCAGGATTACCCCCTTCCCAACATTTATTAAATAATGCCCCAAAAAAATAAAACTAACCCCCCCTGTTTTAAATTTCCCAAAATTTTCCCAAAAAATCGGGTGTTCCCCTTTTTATTTTACCACTTGCCCCCACAACTTCCCCCACACTAAACGGGCCCTTTATTTACAAAAAATGTTACCCCTTCCCATCCAAATCAAGCTTCCCCTTTTTATCAAATTTAAAATTCCCCCAAAAATATTTTCCATTTCCCAATAAACCCTTTTTTTAATAAACCTCCTTTATTTTAAACGACAAATCCTTTGTTTTAGGTTTCTTAATTGTAATTAAAAAATTTTTTATTTAACAAATTTGGTAAACCCCCATTTCCCTTTGTCTCTTTTTTTTGTTTCCATTCCCTTTTAATTCCCTTTTTATATAAACTTTCTTTTTTTCCCCCTTGTAAAAAAAATTTCTTTAACTTTTTTCCCAAATACCTTTTACACACATTCCAAATCGCTCCTTCCCTCCCGCCCCTTTCCTTAACACAAATTCTTCAAACACCTAAATACTTTTTAAATACCCCATATTTCACCCCATTTCCATGTCTCCTTTGCCCAAAACTATTTTAATAGCGGGTTTTTAAATTTCCCCAAAAGCCTCCTTTTATTTTAAAACCTTCCCCCCCCCCTGGCTTTAAAAATTTTCCTGACCCATCTCCTTTATTTCCCTTACAAAACTAGAAAAACAATTTTTCGTGGGTCAAAAACAGACCCAAAAACTACTCCGTCTTTTATCACCATAAAACAAAAATATATTTGGGCCCCCTTCCATAGTGTATAAAATTTTTTTCCTTAAAAGAAAACCAAAAATCCCAAAAAAATTCAAAAAAGGGGTATTAATTTTTTACCGGGGCCCCCCAAACTTCCCTCCCACCCCTCTCTAAAAGTTTCTCCTACTTTAGTTAAAAAGTCCCCTCCCACAATTACTCTCTCATTGGGTTTTCAAAGGCCCTATACTTTCCCTTAACATCTCCCAAAATCTCTCTCTCCCCTCTGCATTCCTCTCTTCCCCAGGTGCCTCACCTTATTATGCCCCACTTTCGCACCCAACCCTTTTACTTTATCCACAAAATTCTTGAATTTAACTTTAAATTTTCCCTTTTTCCCCTTTCCAAAAGATCATTTAAATTACTGCTACCCTTCCTTTTGCTCTAACTCTCTAGATACCCCAAATTTTAACCCCCATTTTATTTCCCCCCACTGAAAACTCTCCTCCCCCCTTCAGTTTTTGTTTCGTTAGGCGGGGAACCCCAAATTCTTTTCATTAAAACATCAGCAATCTCTGTTTCTTGTCATCCCCCTACATCCACGCACTTTTAAGCAACCCAGTTTTAAAAAGTTTTTCTTTTCTTTTTTAGAAATTGTATACAGGAAAGGGTTACTACCCCTTGCTCCGGCATTTTAGTCCCCTATACGCACGATGGTTACGGAGGAAGTTCTTTTCCACCCCCCCATGGAAATAGAAAAAATAAAAAAGAACAAGAGCTATTTAGAAAAGGAAAAAAACCTGATGTAGTATATATTATTATGCATGTGCGTGTCTTTAAGTGTGACCAAAGTTAATAGGAGTGCAAGATCCCCATTTTTAGCGTTTTTATAGACAGAAAAAGAAACCAGCAAACCCACCAATTTTCAAAACAGTTACAGGTTTTTGTTTTAAAAGTCCTTTTGGGAGGGGCTTATTATGTTTAAATAAATAAAAATAAAAAAAGAAAAATATGCACATTACTTTTATTTTCCCTTTTTTTGTAGTTTTTTTTTTTTTTTTCTAATTTTTTTTCGTACTAAAATTTGGGGCCCGAGAACCCCTATGAAATAATGTAACACGATAAACTCCCTGTATTGAACACAAAAACCCCGCACTAAAGTTATTATCATATTTTGTTTACCATTATTACAAAAAAACTGCACAAATTTTGTATAAAAAAATTTTCTACTATATTTACATATTTAAAATCACGGGGGAAGGTTTTAGAACTGCTGGATTTGTGGAATCCTTAAACAAGGCCCTGCAAAAGGGTATTTTCCATTCCTCACTTAAACGAGTGTCTTTGGTCTTTGTTGCTGTCTTTTTTGTTGTGCGACGATGCATCTTTCTGAGCAAATTTCTTCGAGTTGAAGGAATGTTTTATGAAATTACACCTTCCCTCCTCAAACGCTTGGGGTATACCCTGAGGATTCGAGGACCTTGTGTATACGGGTGTTGTTCCCTAGTATTTTAATGATTGTCGAAAAACAGACAAAAAAAAATTACCCACGGTGGCGTTGCAGTTTTTTTGGTACAATTTAGCTTTGAGCAGAAATGTCCTGAGATGGAAAAAAAAGTTTCATGTACCCTGTAACTTTACAACACATCAACAAACCCAATTGTATGTCACTTTTGTCAACCAAGTGCATTTTTGTATTAATCAACCTTTCACTGGTTTCGAATATTATTAGTCTTATCAACTTCGCGCTTTTTTGCATTTCATTCGGTGATGGTTGCAACCATGTACTTTCGTTTGTTATGCCCCCGTAATGCCCTGATGCATTTGGGAGAAAAACCTGACGTCTCACCTACACCTGTGTTTAGCCTGGGCATATGTGTCGTTAGAACGCCTGTGCCACAAACTGTCTTGTTCACTCACAAGAAATCACTGAGTAATGGGTTGTGTACCCGTTATCGGTATTAATGTTTGCCCCCTTTCCAAAATAAGGGGCCATCGGGTTTTTCATACATACCGGATACCCAAAACATCTTGGTATCTTTTAATGTTTTTCTTTCCCCTGTATACAAAATATCCCAAACCAGGCCACTGTCACGTCACAGTGTACAAAATTTTATTAAAAACATTTCCTCTTTCGGGGTATATATGCTTTAATGACGTCTTTCCTTGAACAAAATCAAAGACTCGTCAATTTACAAGATTCTTGAAGGGAAAAAGTATATGCGAACTTTTGTTTGAGATACAAAAAAAATTTTTTAAATTTTTTAAAACCCCGTATTTCTGTCAGGCCTATTTTGTCAGAGAATGAAACATAAAAACAGAAAGATAAACCTGTTTCACGGGGATTTTTCCTGAAGACCGGGGTAAAATTAGCCGATCTGTGGACCTTAGTTTTTTTTTAGTTAAAGACATGGGGCACAAGCTTATTGTTGCAAAAAGCAAATACATTTCTGCACGTACTCTTTCCACCAGGTACCCGACTGGGGTGATATGATCGATTTCCCAGGGGTGTCTCAAAAAATTATTACTTATTCTTTCCCTGAAAATAGTTTCCATCATGGTGGTCAAAGAATGTTCAGAGAATTCCATTTCTTTTGAGGTTTCCAAGGGAAACAAGTTGGGTAAATTCTACTTTCGAGTTCAAGTGGTGGGGTTTGGGAACAAAATTGGGGATTTTGCTGCCAATCCCAGAACGGTTTGCTGTGGGGTACTGGGCATCATAGGCGGTTTTCGGGTATGTTTGGGCGGGGGCTGACGCTCCGCTTTGTCCCTTTAACTGCGGAGCAGACGTGGGGGCCCGCCGGGTGTTTAGTCACCATGGCCCTGGATACATCACCACTACCCTTACGAGCATGTTGTCTATCCATGCCCCAAAATTGCCACATATCCCCACTATCACATCCATACCTGGTGTAGGGCCCCAGGATGTCTCCGGGGTTACTCCGTCCCCTGGGCACGGGATAGGGGACACTACCAGAGCGCATGCGGCAGTGTACTCCAACCTTCACTGGTGAATTTTTTCATCACTACTCGAAGATCTCAATAGCAATAAAATCACAATCCACATCACTATCTCATATAAAGTTAACCCCTTGGCCACATAAAAAATATTTTTTCTCTTGCGTTGGGTCAACCGACCGTGACTGTGAGTGCCCACCCAGAAGTAAAAGTTTGAGGTTCGGGGTTTTCTGCATTTTAATAAATATCCGGTCTTTCCCCTTTCAGTCACTAATGATTAAACCCAAAGAATGTTTTTTTCCACTTCCTACTGTCAAACTATCAGAAGGAACAGGAGAGCCCAAATTTTTTCCTTTGGGAGTAGAGTTTGCCTTGCGATGGGGCAGGTAAAACAGGGTAACGAGCTGGTTTCCCCACAATGCTATGCGGGCCCCAATTTTTTGTTTATGGGGGCACACCACCCAAACCCTTTTCTCCCTGTGGGCCCTATGAGCTTTTTTTGCTTTAAATTTTTGCGGCGCTAAAATTTTGGCTAGATTACGGTTTGGACACTAAACATAAAAGCGTGATCTAGGGGGCGGACCCTGAAAGGGTTAAAATTTAGGAAGGGTTTAGGGAAATGGTTTTTTTTTTATACCCGGACTGAGTCCTGGAAGGGGAAGCAATGCCCGATTTAAAGGGGGGGTTTCAATTTTGGGCAGTTTGGAAGTTTTTGTTTCTTTATATGTACTATAATTTCAAACTTTTGTTTTTAAAGCACCTCTGAAAAAACATGATTATGGTGGTGAGGTAAAAGGGTTTTGAATGTGAATTATAATACCAAATGTTCTATCTCTTTTACATATTTACAATCACTGGACGGGTTTTTAGAACTGGGAGTTGTGGAACCCCTTGAAAAAAGGGGCCCCATACACGGGGGCACCTTACATTCCTCACAAAACCCTGTCTTTGCGTTTTTTGTTGCCGTCATTTTGTTTGTGCACAACGTGCATTTTTCGAGCAAATTTCTTCCCAGTTGAAGGAAAACTTATTATGAAATGATCCCTTCCCTCCTCAAACATGGGTATATCCCGAGGAATTCGAGGGGCCCTTGTTGTATGCAGGTGTTCTTTCCCCGGGGGTTCATTTTTGGGTTTCGACAACTAAACAAAATTTACCATACGGTGGTTTTTGCCAGTCTTTATTTGGTAATATTTATCATTTAAATGTCCAGGGGAAGAAAAACTTCATGTACCACTTGTAATCTTAAAACACAATCAAACCCCTCTGATGTCACATTTGTCAACCAAACGCAGTTTTGGTATAATCAATTTCCCCGTCATGGTTTTGAAAACGTTCTTTTGTCACTATCAAATTTGCCACCGTCTTGCATTCATTATTTTTGAATGGTTTTTTAACAATTGACGTCTTGTTTATTGCCACCCTAAAGCCATGTGTCATTTTTGGGGTAAAACACCGCCTCTCACCACGAACCTGCTTTTAGTGGGAATGTTTACGATTAGAACGCACTGTGCCCCACACATCTGTCTTTTCACTCGCATGAAATCACTGAAATGGGGTTGTGTCCCCGTTATCGGTATATAATGTATGCCCCTTCAAGAAAGGTGCCATCATGTTTTCCCTCGCCCTGAGATGCCAATAAATCTTGGTACTTTCAAGTTTTACTTTCGTGTATACAACAATTCCAAACCCCCCACTGTCACAATCAAAGTGAAACAGTTTTATACCAAAGCATTTCCTTTGCTCGGTATTCGCTGAAAGCCGTTACCCTTTTTTTTATTTATTTATTTTAAAAAAATTTTAGCATAATACAGAGGTACAAAAAATACAGATAAGAGCAGCATGCCAAAGCCACTTTACTTTGCATAGCATTACAGGCTGGCTTAAAATTAACTTTAGATTAACTAAGCAAAGATAAAATCAGTGATAAGACATTATTGTAAACAGATAACTAAAAAATACAAATGAGTATTACAAAGACGGGTTTCATATGGTTGAAATGCATTGCTGTTATTCAGGTAGTGTATTTTAAAAAAAAATAAGTTAGGTTTAACATTTGTGTGATATAATTGTGTGTTATAATTGTGAGTAACATTTAGGTATACAATTTATATGGTTCAGTTATTCAGTATTTTTTTGGGTTTTTGAGTGTGTAAGTGAATTTTGAGAAGAGACTTGAATTTATAAACAGGTAGTGTTTCTTTATATTTAAAGGTAATAAATTCAGATTTTAGGGCTTTTATGTGAAATTGAGTTTTTGCATAGCGTGAGATGGACACGAGGAAACATCAAAGAGTGATCTGTGCCTTGTATTATGGTCATGTGTTCTGTTGAGGTTGGCAAGGAGATGTTTGAGGGGAGGGTTAATATCAGAGTTAAGTGTTCTATGTATGAAATAAGTGCAATAATAAGTATGGATGTTTTCTATGGTGAGTAGGTTGAGTGTTTTGAATATTGGGGGTGTGTGTTGCCGTAGTGAGAATTTGTTATTCTAACTGCAGCCTTTTGTTGGGTAATTAGTGGTCTGAGATGGTTAGTTGTTGTTGAGCCCCATGCACAAATTCCATAGGTGAGATAGGGGTAAATAAGAGAGTGATAAAGGGCCAGGAGGGCTGACTGGGAACATAGTTACCGTATCTTCGATAGTATGCCTACAGTCTTGGAAATTTTCTTAGAAATTTGTTGTATATGTGTATGAAATTTGAGTATTATCGAGGTGGATTTTCCCAAGAATTTTCCCTCTGTTAGCTTTGTGTAGGTGATCCGTTTATCGTTATGTTAAGAGGTACATCTGTAGCTCTGCTACCAAACTAATGAAGTAGATTTAGTCAATGTTTAGTGTAAGTTTTGTTAGTCCTCATCCAGGTAGATATTTTCTGTAATTCGGTGTTTACAGTATTGACTAGCGTGACTGGGCTCGGGTGAGAGAAGACGTATGTGGTGTCATCTGCAAAAAGTGTGGGTTTGAGTAATTGCGAAGCATTTGGTAGGTCATTTATGTATAGGAGAAAGAGAAGAGGGCCAAGGACACTTCCCTGTGGGACACCAACTGTAATTGGTTTGTGCGGAAGAGCTTGCCCCATTTGCGTACACATATTGGCTTCTGTTGCTGAGGTAAGACTTGAGGTAGTTGAGGGAGTGCCCTCTAATACCATAGTGTGACAATTTTACGTGGAGCAAGTCATGGTCAACTGTATCAAAAGCTTTACGTAAGTCAATGAAGATCCCCAGTGGGACTTCTTTTTTCTCTATTGCAGTGTACATATGTTCTAGCATGTGTATAATAGCATCATTAGTATTTTTATTAGGCCTGAATCCAAATTGGCAGGGGTTGAGAATGTTATGGGAGATGAGGTAGGGTGATTCGTTTATGAATTAATTTTTCGAAGATTTTTGAGAGAGGGTGTAAATTGGATATTGGCTTATAGTTATTCAACTCTGTTTGGTCTCCTCCTTTATGAATTCGGGGTGACCCTTGCTATTTTGAGAACTGTAGGAGAAGGTGGAGGATTCAATGGATTTGTTAAAGAGTGTTGCAATGATTGGCGATAGTGTACTTGTGACGCTTTTTTGTTATAAAAGGGTGGTAAGGTATTTAAATCTCCTGCCTTGTTTTTCAGTGCGTTGATAATAAGGGAGACTTCGTATGGTTAGTCGGAGCTAGGAACAGTGTGTTCGGGTAGTTGCCAGTGAGTAGTCTTTTGGTGGGGTATCTGAGCTTGGGATATTATTGGCAAGGTTTTGGCCTATAGTGGAGAAGAAATCATTGAGTCTGTTTGCTGTTTCTGTTGGTGGGAGTTGGGGTTCATCTGATTTTGCTAATTTTATTTCGCTATGTCGTAATATCTTTTTTGTTCCCAGAATTTCTGTAGGGTCTTCCAGGTCTTTTTATATCACCTCGTAAGTTTGGATAATCTGTTCTCATAATACAATTTTTTTGCCTTCTTATCAGGCTGGTTAGGATTGACGAGTAACGTTTTGTTTGGTCTCTGTTATGTGACCATTCTGTACTGTTTTTCATATCGGTGTATTTTTATTTAGGGTTTTGAGAATGCGGGGTGTTACCCAGGGATTTTTTCAGTCTCTTAGCGTCATCTTTTTTATTTTTTTTTTGGGGCGGGCTTGTTAAAAAAGGTTTTGGGTTTTTTTAAAAAATTATTAAAACAATCGCCCAATATCTGTATAGTTTTCAGCTCAGGGGCCCAGTAATGTTTGTTATGCTGTTGTAAAGTTTTTAAATGGCTGCCTCATTGTGAAGTCTGAAGGTGACTTTTGAGTGCGGGGGGGTATTTTACCAAAGGTTGTTTTGAGGAAAGTAGGGTGGGGTCTGTGGTATTATCTGAATTATGCCTGTTTTTTTAAAGGGGGATATGGTGTTGGCCAGATTGGGCAAGTAGGGGGAAAAAAGTCTCTGAACTCTTTAGGTTTTTTTTTTCGTTGGTAGCAACATGCAGTTACTCATTGTTTTTTGAATCAGTAACGTGTGGGTCCCCGGTCTTGCAGGGGATTTATTTGAAGTAACCTGAGAGTTAAGGATTTTGTTCATGCGTGCATCTTACAACTTCCTAGGTTTTGACAAAAAGGGTAATGTTTTGATTGTGAATTCTGTAGATGTTTATCAGAGGGTTTTTTTAGGTATTTGGATTTGAGTTAAGCATTATATATTCCCCTGTTCACCCTTGTGCAAGTATTTTGTGATACATTTTGTTGGGGTGAGTATTAAATTTCGTGCCACCCCCTTTTGGTCTGGCCTACAGTTGTTAGGCTGTTAACCAGGAATGGGAAGCATCTTGTATCAGGCTTTTGCCGGTTTTTAGTTAGTGTATGAGGGCAAATTGGGATGAAGGAATTTAGTAAGCTAGGAGGGGCATCATAATGCTTCTTAAAAGATTGATGTATTAAGAAGTTAGTTTTTGGCTCTGAGAAGTGGCCCTTTTTATTTTTGCTGTGTGTAAATTCCGTAAATTTTTGAACATTTTTAAATCAAAAAATGAGGTTGGTATCAGGACAATGCTTTAAACATAAATTTGTAGGAATCTATAGTTAGAATTAATAAAAAAATAAAGTAAATTTCTAAAACTAAAAAAAAAAAAAATAGCACCCGAATTATTTAACAAATGTAAAAAAAAAATGACTAAGGGAGTTTTTTAACCCCCCTTTAGGGTTTTGGTCTACTATACGTCTTACGCGTAGGGGTTTTGTCGTACTGAGCATAAAATTTTAGCGGCCTCAAATCTCGCAGGAAAAGGGTGATAAACCTAGATTGGGGAGAATGGGTTGTTGGTGGGTGTGCGCGTAGGAAAAAAATCTGGGGCCCCGTGGGGCATTGTGGGAAAACCATCATAGTACACAATTTCCACCGGCCCCGCGGTAAAATTCCTCACTCCTCGGGAATTGGGCACTTTTGTTCCCCAAAATGACAGTTTAATACAGATGGAAGTGACGTGAAGACCCTTTCAAGGTTCGGTGAGGTTTTGACCAACTAATGACCTAATATGGGAATAGTGAGGAAAACCCCGACAACCCACAGCCCTTCCCCTCTGATGTGGGCCATGTTAATTTTTTTTGTCCGAATCAAAGAGGAAACTCCTATTTTCCAAAAACCCAGCTCGATTAGCATTGGGGATGTAAGATATGATTATGAAATACAAACTCTTAAAATTTT
>NC_069479.1:28638638-28663139 GCF_026875155.1 Cherax quadricarinatus
ATCAAGGACTTAATTGAAAACAGAACTATATACAGAATGAGGTAATTAGTCCCTCAGCCTGATTACCTAAGGACTGGATGACCTTACCTGGTCATCCATTCTGTAACCCCGCCTCGCGATGGATCCGGGCCTGATCAACCAGGCTGTTACTGCTGGCCGCACGCAATCCAACGTACCAGCCACAGCCCAGCTGGTCGGGTACTGGAACAAGTATTGACATACTACTCACAAGACAGCTAAAAATCTATTGGTAGGAACTACGACTCAAAACACTACTTTGTGGTAAAATCTAAGGGAGCAAGCAACTAGCAGGGACCTGGGGTTTTAAGAGTGCTCTCACAGATGTCTTCCAAGAAATGAATCAAGTGTTTAGGATATTACGACTGACTGTGTGTCAAGCGAGACATTGAACACGCTGGAGAGTTACAGCCAAGTTCTTGTGAAGGTATAACACCAACACCAGACTCGGTAAATATTACTGATGTGATGAGTGGTTTTGAAAACCGACAAGTTGAAGAATTGAGACACTTATGCAACATATGGGAATCTTTATTGAAGAAACGTTTCGCCACACAGTGTCTTCATCAGTCCAATACAAAGTAGAAATGGGATTACCTCAAACTTCTACTCTCCTTACCCATTTCGACTTTGTATTGGACTGATGAAGCCACTGTGTGGCGAAACGTTTCTTTAATAAAGATTCCCATGTGTTGCATAAGTGTCTCAATTCTTCAAATATTACTGATGTAACCTTCAGTCTATTTTTTTTTATTTGAAACACACACACACACACACACACACACACACACACACACACACACACACACACACACACACACACACACACACACACACACACACACACACACACTTCTTGGACCAGGGAGAGAGTAGACCTAGTAGCAACCAGCGAAGAGGAGGGGCCAAGAGCTATGAATCGGCCCCTGTAACCACAAATTAGTGAGAAAACTCTCTCCATTATCTTCCCCTTTCCCATTCTTTCTCCCAGTGCTTCCATCCATTTATATCGCATTTTGTAAACAAAAAGTGATTTGAGTTGAGATGGAGGGGGAAGAAAACACACCTGACGTGTGCGTGTGCGAGCTGGGGCGGGTACGAGGACGGGTGGGTGCGTCTCACACCTTCCGGGTCTTCAACATATTTTTATCCGCACAATTATTCCACATGGAGTAAACAGGCAGTTGGCTTATGGTGACCCTTACTGCCGTCTGAGTCGTGTTTACAGTCGCCAACAATCTTTCTTGTGTGGGCCGCCCCCCACTTGTAAATTGTTCATATCTCACCCCTGACACTGACTGCTTCTGCTCCTGCTGCTGCTGCTCCTGTTGTTGTTCCTTCTGCTGCTGCTGAAGTTTGTCTCGTTCTTTATGATGGTGGTGGAGGTGCTGAAATTTGTCTTGCACTGTTGGTGCTGCTGCTGTTTGCATTTGTTACTGTTTCTGGGCCTGAAGTTCTTGTCACGGCTGCAATTGCTTCTGTTGCCGTTTTTGCTGTTCCTGCTTCTGCTGCTTGTCGTGTTCTGTTCTACTGCTGCTGGTACTCTTGTTACTGCCGCAGTATGCTTCTGCTTTTTTTGCTGTTGGTGTTCCTGCTTCTGCTTGTCCTGCTTTTGTTCTGCTGCTACTGGCATTCTTGTTACCGCCGCATTTGCTTCTGTCGCTTTTTTTGCTGTCAGTGTTCCTGCTACAGCTATTTGTCTTCCTCAAGTGTTGTTGCCACTCGTCTTGTTCTTGTGTTTTTCCTTTGTGTTGATGTTTATGTTGCTGCTTAACTGCTTGCATCATTGAACTGAGTTGGACCTGCCTAACATAGGCCAGCAGGTCTGGAACAGTGCTCTTTCTTTCTTATATTGTCGGTTCCACTTACAAGTGTGGGTACATGCGTGTTCCCCCCTCCCTCCCTTATCTCTCTCTGTTGTGCTCCACGACGTTCACGACACAATCACATCACCAGTTTAATCCCCTTGATATAGAAGAAAGCCTCAGGCGCTGCCAGGGTATACACCTAGACCACCGGAAATAGCATATCCCTCGTATTTCAGGCCTTGTTTCTCTCTCTTCTCTTCTTTTTTTTCTCTTTCTCTTCCACCTTCCTCTATCTCTACCTTAATCTAATCTCTTTACTATATTTGCCATTTGCTCATGCTTACTCCTCTCTTCCTCTTGTCCTTCCTCCCCGTTTTCTTCCTTCTTTTACCCATCCGTCTCCCATTCCAGCTGGTTCACAGTAGACAGGGGTAGACAAAAAGCGTTTATAGAACGATTTTTACGGTCAGTGGTTACGAATTCAGGGAGTCCAGCCGAGGAGCCTGGCTTCCTCTCACCCGTATGTCTGAGTACTACTATCTATGCGTCGTGGAGTGCGTAATTCCTGGGGTCTGTGAAGAGTTCATGGCAATGCATGTGTATATTGAGTATTAAGCGAGAATTGTATAGTTGTTTTACGCATGGCGGCGTCTGATTGAGAGAGTCTTGGGACTTGGACTTGAAATTAATAGAGTTTTCAAAGCTTATTCCTTGGGTATATTGTAATGGTTGGGCGAATAGTTTTGTTAGTGGATTTGGGTTTGACAAGGACCTGCCAAGTATGGGCTAGTAGGCCTGCTGCAGTGTTCCTCCTTATGTAATGTAGAGGTTAATTATTCTCTTGACTGTTTCGCAAAGCAGTGAGAGCAGAGGTAGTCAATGACAGATACAGTACATACCTTTATTAACGACAATGTTTCACCCACACTGGGGCTTCATAGTCTTACCACTATACTCGTTCTTAGTTATCTGTGTTAGGACTGAAGAAGACACTCGTGGCGAAACGTTTTCCTCTAACAAAATGTACCTGAGCTGTTCATGTTTATTTCCACATCTTGTCGGTATCACCACCATTTTCTTGTAGGGACATGTTGATTTTTGATATGCGAGGGGAGGCCCAGGGGTGGAAAAAGCTACGGCAATGTTAGCAAATTATTTTACATTCTCAGAGTAGAAGCAGAATAAGGCAGAGGAAGGAAGAAAAAGGAGATCAATGCGGGTTCTAAAACTGGTTTATATCCTCCTATTGTGATATCTGTTAATTTGTCCACCAGTTATACAGAGCCCTGAAAACCCCTCTCCAGGATAGGGCCAGTGAAAAGCCAGTGGTTGATGACAGGGCCATTGATTGGTGTAAAAGGGCCAGTGAGTGATAGCTAGAGCCTGTGATAAGTGGCCATTGAGTAGTGGTTAGGGCACATGAGAGGGGCCAGTGAGTGGTTGATAGGCCATGAGAGGCCAGTGAGTGGTGTAGGACAAAGGAGAGGGTCAATGATGTTTGGGGGAAAGGACACATGATGAAGGTCATGAGTGGATAGACACATGAAAGGGCCATGAGTGTGGGTAGGACACATAGAGGTCAGTGATGGTGAATAGTGCACAAGAGAAGGCAGTGATGGATAGTAACACATGAGAGGGACAGTCTTGTGGATAGGACAATGAGGAAGGCAGTGAGTGGATAGGGAAACATGATAGGGTGCATGAGTGTGAAAGGACACAATGAGAAGGTCATGAGTGGATAGACACATGAGAGGTTAGTCAGTGGTGGATAGGACACATGAAGGGTCAGTGCTAAGGTGAAAAGGGCACATGAAGAGGGTCAGTGAGTGGTGGATAGGGCACATGAGAGGGCCAGTGAATGGTGTATAGGGTCAGTGAGAGGTTTCCTCCAGTGTGGCATTGAGCAGATTTCCGGGAGGCTGAGAGAAGAGATAGGTGTACAGAGGGAAGAGGTAGGTTGGGAGAGAGGTGTTAGGGTAGGGGTAGTAGGTCGGTGGTGGTAGATATACAGACAGACACAGACAGCGTAATGAGGAGGCACGAGCCGTTGAATCTCTTCTTGGTCAACTGATTCCTGAATCTGCATTTCTCTGTGCCTCTCCCGTTACCTCCTTCTCTTACTCTTCTGTTAATGTCTGCCGATTTCCATAATGGATTCCTCTGTGGATGTTTGTTCTTTAAGATTGTTTTAAATCACTTTTAGCTAAATGTATGCTTATTTATCACTGTGTACCTGCTTATTCTGACCTTATTGGGGGTTATCCTAGGTAAGTTAACGCTATAAGAATTAGACGATGTTACAAAATGTACCATTCATGACCGATTTACACTAAGTAATGTAACTGTACTTACCCAAACAAGTGGTTTTGAATAGTCCGTCAATCAATATGCCTGATTTGTGACTGGGCTTTGGAGGCGAAAGCCCCCCGAAAGGATGTTTTGTGAGCGTCCACCCTGAGGTTTGTGGTTGTGTGACTACCTGTCTACTGTGTTGATGGTTCCGGGGCATCGCCCTTCCACCCCCCCGCCTTCCCTGTAGCACCTGTTTTATAGACCAGAACTGATGGTTGACGGCTCACCTGAGGTTACCTGGAGTAACTTCCGGAGGATAACGGCCCCCGCGGGCTGGTCTGAATGATCAAGCTGTCCGTGGAGTGCCCGCGGTCACTGATTAAGGTGTCACATATCAAGTCTATCAGTTGCCTTCCCGCAGCAGATCGGTGATCAGACACAGTGCCCGCTGCCCGCATTCACTAATGAAACTGTCAGTGATCAAACTCTCAGTGCCTGCTGGCCCGCCCAGTAATACTCAAACTGTCAGTGAATGCACACTTGTAAATATCACAACTATTACCAATCATTGGTGCCGACTACGTGCAGCCAGCACTCACAGCTAGTTTGATCATTGCCATCCACAGGAGACCTGGTCCGGTACAAGGCACAGACTCGTCTGTAGTTAACCTTGAGATACGATAGGCAAGAAGTCAACATGTGGAAAATAAGAATACTTGACATACTTTCATCACATATGTCCACTTAGTAATATTTTTATCACGAAAACCACACACTTAAGTAAGCCAGCAGATAGTGAGCAACCACGACTATAAAACACACTTGAACCTTATCTTCACACAATAAAGAGGACCTGATAAGAGACATAATAATATCAAAAACAACTAATTCCGATCACAATACTAATCGAAGTCAGACGTACAATGCTATAGGGGTTCTGAAACAGCATAATGCATGTACCTGTGAAGGTAAGCAAAAGACTGCAACGATGCAACATCCCCCCAGTGAAAAGCAGGGCCACTTAGTCACGATAAGAGACAACTACAATAATGACAGGGGGCTCAAGACTGTTCAAACTTCCCTCCGATGCATCAAACATACGGAGGATTTGCCAGTAATACCCTGGCCACCCTTTTGTGGGGGTCCTTCAACATGCACTGACAGCAACTAAAGTCTGTACCTGACATCCGGGTGTGGTTCGTATAGCGTTGGATTGCGGTGCTACTCAGCAGTTAACACCTGGGTTAATCAGCCCTTATCCAACCATCGTGGCCTGGTTACAGACCGGGCCGCGAGGGGCGTTTGAACCCCGGAACTCTCCAGTAAACTGGTATCCAAAGAGTACTAAAGTTGCTAGAATCTAGCTAGCCATTCTCAACAAGAACTTTGATTTCCTGTTATCTTCTTTTCCCATGTACCTTTCTTATTACGGCCTAACTCTTTCTCATCTCTGAGAACTTGGCCCTGAGTCCAGAAAATAAATTTTCAGTCTTTCACACACAAGACTTTTTTAAATTGTTTTTGCACCTATTCAGATAGAGATGACACAAACTGACCTTGTCATAGTTCGTGCCTTCCACAGGATAGAGTAACCGAGGATCTAAGATTCAAACGCACATCAAGCGCACTGAATATTATATACTTCAGGCCAGTCCCATTAAATAAGCATCTAAGATGCGAGCGTGCTCATCAAACAGCTACACAATCTAGAGAAGTGTAGACACTAGAGGGCTAGTTAGAGTCTTACAACCGGGCTGGTTAGGAGCTGAGGCGAAATGCACTATGAGGACAGGAATTGATTTTTTGGCACAAAAGAGGATCAGTTGAAACCATGATCACAACAGCACCACACTCAGATAGCCTTGGTAAGTGTAAGGACTGAGACAAAGTAACATGGATGAAAACTGCAAAGCTTTGATGTGCTACAGTGAAGTCGGGAAATATTTCTCAAATCTGATTTTTTGCAGCTAGAAGGAGTAAACCTCATATTTAAGAATACTTAAAGACAGAGCTAAAGAGGCTAAGAACAAACGTTTCCCCCATTTATTGAGGTTAAGGACGGGGTCAAGAGGACAGGCTTTTTATTCTCAAGTTTCTTACTCGCTGCTAGACATGTTTTTTTGATGGCCTTTATGGTAAGTTACTAATAAATTAACCCCCATGTATGTGGTGTACGGTCTACCCTCGTTTGTATGGTCCTCTGTGTGGTGTGTGGGGGGGGGGAGGGTCAGTCCCAAGCCTTATGCATGAACGAGGGAACTTTATAAGTTTGCATTTTATTATTTGAGCTCCGCCCGCAGAATGGATGTTGAACTCGTCCTCTCATCGTCATTTATTTTCCTTCACTCGTTTGTCATTTAATATCATCATTTCTAGTAATCCTTTAGGATCAGGACTACTTTTACAATCTTCCCAAGTGCATATACAGTAGGGCCCGTAATATTTTTGTTTCCCATTTATAATGTTTTTAGTGAAATTTCATCCCCCCCCCATATTTGAATATATATATTTATAATAAAATATATATATATTAATAATAAATTAGATATATATATATATATATAAATATGTATACACACATTTGTGTTGGACTACTCAAGTCTCTGGTGTTATCACGCGAGTCTGACCTTCAGTATAGTTCTGGTAATTTTTTTCAAAGTTGGTCCCGGCTATAATTTACTGACTCAAGAAGAAATTTGCTTTTTAATGTCTTTTGTCGTTTAAGGTTCCACTGAAATTCCTTCTCGAGATTTTATCTGTTCTAACATTGCTTCACTCTACATTTTCGTGACAAATAGAAAAATCTGCAAGCTAGATAATTTTGGGTCCGTGTTGTGTGTTAAGTGTTTCCCTTGTGGTAGTGTAGGTTCCTCGCGTGCGAGCTAACGGCCACAAGCACCTTGAAGCTTTGCCCAAAACAAAGCCCCGTAAGTGGCAGCCCCCTCCCCCCCTTAACAAGACCATCCCGTGTGAGACCCGCGGAATTTGCCTAGTTTTAAGGGAACGAGCTGCTCAGAATGCCGGCATCCTGTGCCAGGAGGATCCGTCAAAAAGAGAAGTTACCGCGAAGGTCCCTCCCACTGCATGTTGCTTACCCGTTTATGATTTTTAGTGTGTGTGTGTTGTGTTGTGTGTGTGTTCATGCGCGCTCTTGCGTGTGTGGGTGTGCACCCTGTGGTAATGCCCTCAGTGATTTTTGCATTTAAGGAGGAGAGTCTAATTTTATCTCCTTGCCCAACTCTTAAGATTCATCAAGAGACATTACTGGTTTCCGCCCTGTGTTATCCATAATTTACATACACTTAAAACTGTTGTCCCAGTTGGCCTCTGCACTATTACATCCTGCAAGTCATCTATATTTTAGTTCGCATCCATGTCCCCATGATTCACCTTACCAAAAGTTAGTACCTGTCTGTCGTATCGATTTTTCCTAGCACGTGCAAATGATAATCATATCTCCCTACCCCGGCTTGTCTTCCACAGTTTCAGGTTCAGTTTAGCTTCTCACAGTACACATCCTCTCACTTCTTGGAATCGTTCTAGTTCAAGCCTTCGGAACTTTTTTCGGTCGTTTGAGAAGCTTTATTATGTGGGACCTCCTGTTGGTGGAAATAACGCTTTCAAAGATATTTTTAATTTTCCTGAAGCTATTCTGAGGTTGCCAGACTTGGTGAACGATGTTGATGCTACCACTTGAAGTGTGTGATGCGTAAAATCTCTCCTCAATCACTGCGCTCATTTTCCAGGTTTACCTAATCTTTCTTACACTTAGTTCAATTAATCCCAAGTAACTACATTATTTAGCCGTTCTTTTTCCTGTAGCCTGGTGCCCTGGAATGCAGGTGCGATGACACTCTTAATCATCTGGAATAATCAACTGGAAATTAAATATGTCGCCTGCTTTCATTTCCTCACGGGAGTCTAATTCTTGCCGGTAGCTAACTTAATATTCTTCTATTAGTCTGCATCATCAGCAGTCACCCTTGACTAGCGTCCCTCAGCTAAATCACCTTATTTAAATAAACATAAACAGTATGGTCTAGGACTATCCATGGGAACCTCTGGATAGCACAAATTCTAGTCCTTGAGGTACGCCTTCAATAAACCAGAATAATTCTTTTTTTTTTTTATATCACTGCTGCTTTCTTAAAGGTCAGTGCATCAGGACTTTGGAAAGTGACCCAGTTGCCAAATGCTTTCTTCCGGATTTCAGAAAAGATTGAGAGAGCCTGAAAAATGTCAAACTATTTTCACCTTAAGTAGGATGCAGAATATTGATGGCAGAAAACTGTGGGAAAAATATTTTCATACATTGCTAGGAGGAAATATTGCTCACTCTCTCGTATTTTTCATTGCATACTTTCATCCTAAAACGGGTATAAATATTATATTGTTTAAGAGATGAAAGACATTGAAGGCTTATGTAGGTACTGGATCTTCTCCCTCCAACTAACTCCACTTTCAAAAGCTTATTCCCTAATATTTCTCATGCCACTGTATTACACTGATCAACCTCCAGGTGGGCGAAATGTTCCTTAGGAAAAATGTCTAGTGTTGCACGTGTCCTTAATCGTCCAGCTTGTCAGTGTACTGCCTCTGATCTATTGAGGGATCTGTATTAAGCCAGCAAGTCAAGGTTACAAGTACTCTTGTCAGTGACGATCAGACTAAATTGCAAATTTTTATTGTCCTTCAGTACAGTGCTAAATAGTCCCACATATTGCTGAATATGATATATTATAATAATGTATTGTAATATGTCGATGTATCTTATTATTGATAGTAGAATACCCGTTATTTTCAATCAGATAGCTAAGTTTATCTCTTAACAGATGAAAATATCAAATTGTTAAAAATAGTATATCCAGATGTACCCTGTAATCCCTTTTTAGAGCCTAGTTCCTTGATCTTTTGTGTATCTATGTTCGTGAATTGCAGTTCACAGCTGTTACAATATTTCCTTCCTCTCAGCCCGCCCCCCCAGGCTGCACCAGAGGTGATGTGAAATAATAACTCTTTACCTTTGTATACCTTTGATGAGTTTCGAGAGTCTTTGTCAATCCTTGAGTCCGGCCTTGGCAGGGCTCGTCTAGTGCTAACCACTTCGGCGGCAAAACCTATAAACTAAATTCTGCGCATCGTTTCTCTCTCTCTTTCTCTCTCTCTCGTCTCTCTCCTCTCTCTCCTCGCTCTCTCTCCGTCTATTCTCAATCTCTCACTCACTCCTCCATCTCTCACTCTCTCTCTCTCTCTCATCCCTCTCATCTCTCCCCTCTCATCGCTTCATATCCCGTATGCGTTATAGAAGTCATGGAGTTTCTCAGACAACCGTTGGTTATCATGAACCCATGCCTGGTTGTTGGCTCATACATACGTTACAAGTTTATGAGCTACTATAATATTTAGTCCTATTATAATGAGATACACGACAGCCTGTCCTGGCTGCTCGACTTATTCAGGATCAATCTTTAGTTGTCTTTAGCATTGTGTAAGGTGTGTGTCGTTTTCACTGCCTGTCACAAAACAGACACTGTGTCGTTCACCACTCAGCCCCTCACACTGTGTCCGTTCACTGGCCGTAGCCCCTTCACAGTGTCGTTCACTGACACCTCACAGTGTCGTTTCACTGCCTCCTCCACCACTGTGTCGTTCACTTTGCCCCTCACACTGTTGTTCACTGCCCCTCACACAGTGTCGTTCACTGCCCCTCAACGCTGTGTCGTTCAACTGTCTCTTACACTGTACGTTCCCCATAACCTGTATGTCGTGTGTGGGTCCACAGCCCTTCACAGTGTCGTTGAGCAAACACTTGAAGATTAGTTAACACAATTTAACGTCCAACACGTAGGCCTATACCGGAATTTTCAAATTTCTTACGGCCGTCAAAAATGGCCGTATATTAATATCAGAAAAAGTCCAAAGTTATAGAAATCCATGACACATTTTCATCTGATAATCACTTCATAAGCTTATCGGGCACGAAGAAATAAAACAATTACCCCAGACCAGCATTTCCGTCAGTCAGGGTGTGAGAGCCAACTTTGGAATTCACAAACATTTTATATACGTGTTCCGTGTGGCGGCTTCAGCAACTTGAATTCGGAAAATGTATTTTTTTTTTACTTATGAGTTTGGTATGTTAATGAGCTCAGTGAAGTGTTTACAAATGGTTTGACCAAGTTTCTGGTAGTGAGATTATTGGCCTTGTGTGAAGAGTGAGGTGGGAGACGCTTCTGAGAAGATTTGGAGAGAGAAGAGAGAGAGAGAGAGAGAGAGAGAGAGAGAGAGAGAGAGAGAGAGTGAGATGAGGTGAGAGAAGTAAGAGAAAATGTATAAATAAAATACCACTAGTTTAAATACACTGCTGTAATTATGATCTTTTTTGAGTGCTTGTGGTGTGTTTCACTGACTAGATCTGCTTAGGTTCATGCCTTATCAGTCAGAATGTTTAGTGCTTTACAGCAACAGAATGGCTTGTTTCAGAACTTTCAGTTTGCACAGAGTCTATTAGAAAATCATGCACGATACTACTGTAAGGTATGATATAATAAATGCTTTTTTTACATGCAAAGTGTTTCATGAATGTTTGCATGATTGTTCATTAAGGAGTTATACCAGTGTGCAGATTTGGTTAACTAGTCCAGTAAGAGTTCCAGATGTAAATTATATAATATTATATATATAGTATATATAATATATATATATAAATATATATATAGTATAAATATATATAATGTGTGTGAGTGTGTGTGTGTGTGTGTGTGTGTGTGTGTGTTGTGGTATATGTGTTGTTTGTGTATATAAGTGTGTTGTGTATATGTGTGTGTGTTTGTATATATATATGTGTGTGTATATAAATATGTGGTGTGGTGTGTGTGCGTGTGTGAGTGTGTGTATATATATATGTGTGTGTGTGTGTATATATGTGTGTTGTGTGTGTTGCTGGTAAGAGTAAAGGTTTTCAAAGAGTAACTGGATCTTTAGCGTCTTGGTGTCCTGATCAAACCATGCTTCGTGGACGTGTGGGGCCGCTGTCGGGCGCAAACCCAACATAATAGTGGACCAGATAGCTCACTAGGAGTCCTGACACACTTGCCGGGCTGCGAGATAGAAAATTTCCGAAACAGGTCACAGGTATATCACAGGGAAAACACACATGAAAGTCAGTCTAATGAAGGTGAAGGCCAACATTGTTCCTGTTAGAGACTATGGATCAGACACTTGTGATGACTATATATATGCTTTCTGAAACAAGTAGTATTGACTGACCAGATAGCAGTAAATCTGGCCCCTTACGGTCTTTGACAAACTCCTAGAAAACGGTCACAGGTATAGTAAAGCCCAGTGAATATGTTAACACAACTCTCTCACACTCTGCTCTCTTCTCGCTCTCCTCTTCTCTCTCTCTCCTCTCCTCCTCTCTCGTCTCTCTCTCCTCAATATGTCTCCCAAACGTCCCTCGCTGTTCCTCCACTCCACTCCTACCTCTCCTCGTGTTGACTCTCCCCTCTGCAGCACATGCCCCTGACTTGAGACATCTTGACTGCTCTCGCTTCACTCGCTCTGAGAATTATTCTTCCTTCATCCTATCTCCTCTCTTCTCGATCCATTATTCTGGCGTATCTATCGCCTGTTCAACCCCTGCCGGAATTGTCCTCTTCTGTTTGCTTTTCTTCTGTTTCCTCTCGAATTCTAGTTCGTCTTGGTGAAGTCTAGTTCGCGAGTTCGTCACTAAGTCTTATACAGTTTTTCACACTTCTCTTTATGTTGTCATTTTTTTTATTCTCAGCCGTAAAACCAATGAATAGAAGGCATTCTGGCATCGCAAATTCCGTGAGCAAGATAACCAAGCCGACAGCGGAAACATGTGGGAGTATCGAGATACGTGGATTAGGGTAGAAATACTCACGTAGGCTGTTATAACGTATAAATACTGTTATGAGGACAAGCCCTGCCAGCCGTGCCTATCTCCTTGCTTCCACTCGTAACACAGGCTATGCGGCAGGCCAGTACCCCCCAAGTGGGAGTTTTGAAATATGTCAGCTCAGCACAATAGAGACGAGTACTCAAGACGTTTGGGTCGTGAGTCAACGGACCCTGTTACTGTAACTGTTACTACGATACTACAACTGAGATTACTTGAAACAGGGGGGGTATATTTTCTACGTTTACTACTACTGAGAGCTCGGCGACGCTAACGTATGTCTTCCCGACATACCAACTAATACAAACTAGAGAGGCAGGAATACGGCTTGGGCTGATTCTATACAAAGTCCAAAGTAGGACAACAGAAACATTAAGAACATAAGTGAACATTGGAATTAAAGCTTACGTAACTGAAACTGTAATAGCAATACAAGGTATACTATAGTACAACTTAGAACTCAAACAATTGAACAACGAACGTCTAACGTTTGAGATTACATTACAAGTGATAAAAAACAAAAATTTGATCGATCGATCTTATCGTGTGATATACGATTCTGAGGAAGGAATATAAAAAGAAAGAGTTGTTTAACAGAAAGGCAGATTCGTTCACGCAAATCTAGACTGTTAACTACTCAGAATGCGGAGAGAACATGAACACGAAAAAAAAATTCTTGAATACGATAAGGTTTGGATACTGTTTAGTAATTATTCATCTATACAGTTTATTTACATTTAACCCCAACTCGCTAGGGAAAGATTGCATAAGCAAGAATGGTGGTATCAACTCTTTAAGTAAATCAAACTCTGTAGCATTGGCTAACTCATGCTGCATTTGAGGCAAATCTGAATTGGGAAGTTTACAAATGATACTGAGGATTTCTCATTACCGTCGTTAGAACTGGGCAAGGAACGACATCGAGTTGATCGCTGACTGGGAGTAACTCAAGGAAGAGAGTACAGTATCAGATGATGTGTCAGAGTCGTGTCACCTTAGTACTGGGGTTGGAGCAAGTCATTAATCATCACAAACAAACTTCCATATGATCTGAAAAAAAGCGGGAAAAAATTCTATTATACTGACCATTTACATCTCACTAACCTTATACTGTACATTCCAGTGAGTATTGTGGGCAACACTCGATAAGGACGGCAACAAAAGCCTTTGACAGCAAGCTTGGCATAGGCAGGGACTTTTGATAGTGTTTAAAGAGTTCGAGTCATCAGGAGGAGCAGCTCTCGGAGACCAGCGCTTGGTGGATAGATTTTGTGTGATGGCTTACTCGTAGTATTGTGTGCGAGCTCAGGTGTATAATTGTCAAGTGGGGTGGTGCTGAGTAGGATGGATGTTAGATGAAGTTGTTATCGCGGAGGGTCGGATGATCCTTATCTAGATACCGCACTATTGCAGGCGAAGACTGGGTAGAGGGTCTGAGGTGTCACGAGTATGTCTACGGACTCATTCTTATGGTTGTTTGAATCTTTATAAGTGTGGTCTGATAGATTTATATCGACAATTACACTAACAACTCATAAGTGCCGCAATCGTGTTTAAGCTCTACGATCCTAGTACTAAAATGTCATGATAATTGTAGGATTAGGTTCACCTGCCTATGTTCAAAACATTGTAAGAGCAGACTATGTATAGCACAGTCTCTGCACATCAGGTGATTATTTTTTACTTCATCCAAGTTTCACTGTAGGGATTGAGTAATTGAGCGTGGCATCTCAATAGAACACTTCTAGTACTTTGCTTATATCAGGTTGTGTTTCCGCCGGCTAACCCATTGCTGGCAGGATGATGAGGAACAATGGTGTAATTTAGTGTTCTGTAACTAAGTAGTACATCAGTCTATTTTCGAATGAATTATTACAGAATAGAACCTCCATTTATCTGTTACTAGGGACTTACGGGGTGTAGTCCTGACAGATATATGCGTTCTTATAAATGCTTTAGCTACTGTCTCTGCAGACCCTTGAACTGCAATATGAACTACTACTCGAATAGACTGGTGAAAATGAGTATTCTTCAACCTCATTAAGACACACATATGTTCTGTACTTCGAGTTTGAGGAACATGGAAATTAGTTAAACAAATCTAGCGCAACTCTTTCCCAAGGTGTTCGCTTCTAGTAATGGTTGATCAGTGTATTACTACTTGAGAATTAGGAATAGGACTAATTAGACAACTTGAGAGCCATTCTTTTATTGTCTGCCATGTCAGAACCACCACATTATTCCTTTAAGCACATATTCTCACTCACAAATATTTCAGTTGCCATACGTCGAGTTGCCAAAAAAGTCATATTTCAATTCTGGCTTCAGTTTTTTTATCTGAACGATCTCTTCATACTCCACAGAGGTGTGCAAACCTCATCTGATACTACACATATATATCTGTCAGAAACTAGACTTGTTAAGGAGCTTAACTCACTTCATCTACATATTGAGCTTTTCTGAGGGAAAACTTTGTCAGCTACTCATCTTGGAGTATTATGGTGGGGGGGTGGGGGTGGAGAGCTCCTTCTAGCTACAGGAGTAGCCCAACTCGCTGGTTCGCATACAGTAAAATCTTGGGATTCATTTGAGGAAAGTCCTAATTGGTGCTTGGTGGTTCTACCATTTCAAATAAGTATCATGACCGGGAGCAGGAATCAGAAGCATCCTGTTACACACCAGACCAACATGGATTCGGTGGCTCTTACTGGAAGGAATGATCAAACTCGAGGGAGGTGGGATTGACTTCCCCCACGGTTGAAAAAAAAAATATTAACGCTTAGAACTCGCAATATGAGCAAGGGTTCGAATCTACATCTCAAACTACAAGCACAGGAAAAGAAATGAACACGGTGAACAATGCTGATATTCTGAGTCGCACACAGGACATGAGTATCAGCTAAAACTTTCACTTGCAAACATTAACCACATGGAGTTTCTTCGAGAAAATAACTTCTTACAATGCAATGATTACTGTCCAATCTAGGATGGATCACAAATCATGGAAACACAAGGGACATACAACAACACTCAAGGTGGAGGCACACTAGCCACAGAAACGTCCTTTCTGCAATGGCTGTGGCGATCAACAGAGATGGCATAACTCGTTGCAAGTAAAGTACTTCTCAATCGTCCCCTGGGAAGGAAACGAATACTTTAACAAGTCGCCATCGCAAGGATAGGAGTAAGCCTCTCCTGCGTGCACGATATTGTGTCTGTATTCCAGACAGGAGTGCAGCATTACTAGTGCCTGACCGCTCGGCTAATTAATAAGTAATTTCACGGATCTATAGAACTTTAATCTGAACTTCACATTTCGCAGCACTTTAACAAATCTCAGATACAAGCGTGGAACAAACACATTGCTCAAGGGCTAGGTATTGTCTTTCAGTCAGTAAGGTAATGTTGGTACTGTAGACTGATTCATATTGACTTTGACAGGCATGATACACTAATTGAACATTCAAAAGTTGACAGACATGACCCAAACGCATGCTTCAAGACTATGTACACAATGGCCATTGAATAAAAGGTAACAAAATCAAGGAATACGAGTATTACCTATCATTACTCGGTGTCTGAGTCGGTCTGTCATCGGTAATGAACTGTGAGACTGATGACAGGACCAGCAGTAGTAGCCATGAGAGGTCTGAGTGACCGACATTCACTAAAGTAAATCACTTACGTATGTGAGACATAATGGCGAAAGTAGCACGAGAACAAATAAGGTCAAAAATAATGAACAATAAAAATGATGATAAACTTCTAGAAATGAAATGAAAAGAATACAACTAATTCTGCAGAATAATGTTTTTTAAATACACTGCAAGAGGAATGAAAACCTCATTTAAAGGACTATTGACCAAGGAAAAAAAATTTACATTGAAATATACAAGTAAAAATATTACTGGAGACTGAATTAAATGCAAAATGAGCGTCTTTAGGCTCTTGCTAACTGCGTATAATCCTCCGGGGTTTAGAGCGCTTCCCCCTTTGATTATAATAAAATAATAATACTCTTGCTACTAAAGAAATAATTAATAAAAATTTTAAATCAATGTGAAAGTGTAAAATAAAATTATTAAATTGTAACTGGGGAATTTTAAATATTTTCTAAGAATGCATAGACAAAAATTAAATATAATGCACAAAAATATCAATAAAAAGCAAATTAATTCACTGCAGAACAGTTACAACAAATAATTCTTCAGACAGTACTACAAAAAGTAAAGTATAGAAATAATCACTGTCAGTAATAAAGTATCACTGGGAAAACTCAGGTAAAATAATAATTAAATTATGAAGATCAAAAAAAAAATAAACTGATTGAACACTTTAACCTCCTTTAATTGTAAATTAGACAAAACAATTTACTCAAATAGAGTAGGAAAAAACCATTTTACGTTAAAAGTAATTGAAATTGCATCAAGAAGTGAATTTGTTCAAGAATATAAAAATATAAAATAAAACACCAGAACAAAACAGGGAAATAACACTTACAATGACGGAGCACACTTCGTAAATTAATATTTCTTACAACAAAATCTCTGCCGTGACAGTACAACCAAAAATCATTGCTGGACTGATACAGACAAAAATTTTGCTGGCAAAAATAATGAGGTACACAGTCTGCTGCGAAAAAATTAGAGAAATAGACTAACTGTTGGCAATACGAAAAAAAAAAAATGACACACATGAAAATAAATGGGAAAATTTGTATACTGGGGTAAATATCACTGCAGAAACAACGCTGAAAGAATACAATAAAAAAAAAATTGAATCACTTCACACAGGTGGACTGACTGTACACTACACAATAATACTTACTACAGACAAGGAGTAGCTAAAGAAAACACAGCAGAAAAATATAAGATAAGTGAAAAAACACTGAAAAAATATTCCTAAAAAATTATACTGAGATCAAAGAAAATGAACTGCGTTTACCAACTGAAAAAACACAAGGTTTAAGTATCACCAACAATTTACTATAAATATCTCACACACGCAAATGTCTTTAAATGCAAGAAAAAATTGTTTCAAGAAAATTATCACTGAAGTCGGAGTAGAAGACGGACGGTGATACTGTTGGGGGGGGGGTGTGTCTGGTGTCCCGCGCGGTGATAGGCTGACTCACCTACATTCACTGGTTGTGCGTGAAGAAATGGCGCTCTAGACGAACCCACATAACTGCTTTACTCGTTGGCACCAGCTACAATCCTCTTGACCAATTATGTGAGCCAAAACAGTACTAGGACCCGGTAACATGGTGCAAACAACCACAGTAGATTGAGTGGATGGCTGGTGGTGGTGGTGGGTGGATGCTCTGCCGCGCACCCCCGGGTGGTGGGAGATGTGGTGGTGGGGGTACGGTGAGGCTGCCGCGTACCCACTCACCCACGAAGATGGTCTTAACCCACTCTATGCCACAGTGAATGGTAAAAACCCACTCTTACATCCAACAGGAAGCACAAAGCGAGATACACAATACTTCAAGTAACTTGGCTTTCTTCTTACTGCGTGCTTACTACTCTCTCTCAGCTGTGGTTAGAAGCTGGGTGGCTGGCTGGCTTTACCCCACGAGAAATGGATTACTGGAAGACGTTAAACGATCACAAACTACGAGGAGGCAGTTGGATGACAGGAGACAGGCTGGATGAATAGGCCTGACTGCGTTCACTTCCACAGTCCTGCTTACTGACTTGCTTAATTCAAAATCCGGTCAAGCCCCGTCGGAGATTGAAGCAATTAGCCACACGAACTAAGCCAGAAAGCTTGAAAACGTCTGCAACAGGCATTGCAGGCTGAAGCTGTGATGGTATAAGCTGCTGCTCGAGTGGTGCGGATCGGTAGTGGCTGTGGGTGGTGGAGGGAGTGGCATTCCCGTTGACCCTGCGGCTACTCACAACAGTCTCAAACGCCTTGAATTACCCTTAAAAACCGTAAATCCACCCACCTCCACAACCGCGGTACACCATTTAACATGTGGGAGTTCGATCGTGGAATAGGGAGAAATACCACGTAGGCTGTGTATACGTATAATTATACTGTTATGTGGACAAAGCCCTTGCCAGCCGACGCCTATCTCCTTGCTTCCACTCGTAACACAGGCTAGGCCGCTGGCCAGTACCCCGCAGTGGGTGTTTTGAAATAGTGTCAGCTCAGCACAATATGAAGACGTGACTCAAGACGGTTGGTCGTGAGTCAACGGACACTGGTTACTGGTAACTGGTTACTACGTTACTACTACTGAGATTACTGGTAACTGGTTACTACGTTACTACTACTGAGAGCGGGAAACACTAACACAAACATTCAGTACAAACATGCAACACAAACTTGCACTGCGGAGACACACGTACACAACATTTGAGGCAGACGTACATAGCAGAAAGGTAGACGCACACAACAAGCACAGACGTACACAACGGACAGTGGTGTATAAAGACACAGACGAGTGAAATTAAGAGCGAGCGGTACAGGATAAGGGTGATCACGAGGGTGGAGTGGCCTCTGCCATGCTACTATGCCACTTACATCTGCTGCTGGCTGGTGGGGAAGTGCTGCTGCTGTGTAGTGGGAGTAAGTAGTGGATGCATGTGGGAGACACAGTTGTAAAACAGTGGGTTGTAAAGAGAGAGGGAATTAGGCACTTACATGAACCTTTATTGAGAACTTAATCTTCTTCTCCCAAAGCATTTTATTTTATCAAGTCTGAAGAGAGCATATAAGCAGTAGCGAGTAACAATGCGGTGAATTGTAAGTCTTGGTGTACGGAAGGTCCATACTGATTCCCAAAAACATCCTGGAAGTTTTTCATGTCAAGAATCTCAAGAAAATTGTGGAAACCCCCCAACAGCAAAACACCTGATCGACCAATACTCAACTGATTCCGGGTCGTAGGAGTAAAAAAACATCCTAAACCAGCTCACAGGTATATACACAGGTAAACAAAACAATGGCTGTTCTTATAGGCTTGGTGATAGGTGGTGGGTGCAGATTCAGAACATCTTCTCCTAGTTGATGTCCTCTTGACAGTTTCTCATAATAATTGAATAAATTGGAATGTGAATGGGAGAGGTTGGTGTGACGGGCCTGGTTATGAACTGACTAAGAGAGGATGGTTGTAACCAGGATACGGAGGGCCCCTTGATTAATTACAGTTATCAAACGCAACCTCTTCCCACTCTCATATTTGTTAATTAACTTATTTTAAATATTGGCAGGTGTTCATTACCCCGTCTACAACTCTATGCTAAACCTGCACTTTCCACGTATCCTTTCCAAATCCGTATTTGACCAATTGTAAACCGTCGTAATCTTAACCTTCCAGTGCTAAAATTTTCAACATCGAAACTATCTTACAGCTCCACCTTTATTTTGATCTTTAGAATGCACTGGTTTATATCCTCCTATTGTGATATCTGTTAATTTGTCCACCAGTTATACAGAGCCCTGAAAACCCCTCTCCAGGATAGGGCCAGTGAAAAGCCAGTGGTTGATGACAGGGCCATTGATTGGTGTAAAAGGGCCAGTGAGTGATAGCTAGAGCCTGTGATAAGTGGCCATTGAGTAGTGGTTAGGGCACATGAGAGGGGCCAGTGAGTGGTTGATAGGCCATGAGAGGCCAGTGAGTGGTGTAGGACAAAGGAGAGGGTCAATGATGTTTGGGGGAAAGGACACATGATGAAGGTCATGAGTGGATAGACACATGAAAGGGCCATGAGTGTGGGTAGGACACATAGAGGTCAGTGATGGTGAATAGTGCACAAGAGAAGGCAGTGATGGATAGTAACACATGAGAGGGACAGTCTTGTGGATAGGACAATGAGGAAGGCAGTGAGTGGATAGGGAAACATGATAGGGTGCATGAGTGTGAAAGGACACAATGAGAAGGTCATGAGTGGATAGACACATGAGAGGTTAGTCAGTGGTGGATAGGACACATGAAGGGTCAGTGCTAAGGTGAAAAGGGCACATGAAGAGGGTCAGTGAGTGGTGGATAGGGCACATGAGAGGGCCAGTGAATGGTGTATAGGGTCAGTGAGAGGTTTCCTCCAGTGTGGCATTGAGCAGATTTCCGGGAGGCTGAGAGAAGAGATAGGTGTACAGAGGGAAGAGGTAGGTTGGGAGAGAGGTGTTAGGGTAGGGGTAGTAGGTCGGTGGTGGTAGATATACAGACAGACACAGACAGCGTAATGAGGAGGCACGAGCCGTTGAATCTCTTCTTGGTCAACTGATTCCTGAATCTGCATTTCTCTGTGCCTCTCCCGTTACCTCCTTCTCTTACTCTTCTGTTAATGTCTGCCGATTTCCATAATGGATTCCTCTGTGGATGTTTGTTCTTTAAGATTGTTTTAAATCACTTTTAGCTAAATGTATGCTTATTTATCACTGTGTACCTGCTTATTCTGACCTTATTGGGGGTTATCCTAGGTAAGTTAACGCTATAAGAATTAGACGATGTTACAAAATGTACCATTCATGACCGATTTACACTAAGTAATGTAACTGTACTTACCCAAACAAGTGGTTTTGAATAGTCCGTCAATCAATATGCCTGATTTGTGACTGGGCTTTGGAGGCGAAAGCCCCCCGAAAGGATGTTTTGTGAGCGTCCACCCTGAGGTTTGTGGTTGTGTGACTACCTGTCTACTGTGTTGATGGTTCCGGGGCATCGCCCTTCCACCCCCCCGCCTTCCCTGTAGCACCTGTTTTATAGACCAGAACTGATGGTTGACGGCTCACCTGAGGTTACCTGGAGTAACTTCCGGAGGATAACGGCCCCCGCGGGCTGGTCTGAATGATCAAGCTGTCCGTGGAGTGCCCGCGGTCACTGATTAAGGTGTCACATATCAAGTCTATCAGTTGCCTTCCCGCAGCAGATCGGTGATCAGACTCAGTGCCCGCTGCCCGCAGTCACTAATGAAACTGTCAGTGATCAAACTCTCAGTGCCTGCTGCCCGCAGTAATACTCAAACTGTCAGTGAATGCTCACTGTAAATATCACAACTATTACCAGCTTTGGGTGCCGACTACGTGCAGCCAGCACCAACAGCTAGTTTGATCGGGCCCATCCACTAGGAGTCCTGGTCTGGTACAAGGCCACAGACTCGTCTGTAGTTAACCTTGAGATACGATAGGCAGGAAGTCAACATGTGGTAAATAAGATACGTTGACATCTTTCATCAACATATTTCACTTAGTGATATTTTTATCACGAAAAACACACCTTAAGCCAGCAGATAGTGGAGCCAACAAGACTAGAAAACACACTTGACCTTATCTTCACAAATAATGAGGACCTGATAAGAGACATAAGAATATCAAAAACAACTAATTCCGATCACAATCTAATCGAAGTCCAGACGTACATGCATGGGGTGTTCTGAACAGCAGAATGCATGTACCTGTGAAGGTGTCTTCACAAAATACAATTTCAACAACAAGAACATCAACTGGGACCAGGAAAAACCATGTCCTAAACGAAACATGTTGGGAAGATGTCTTAAATGACATGGATCCAAACCAGTGCCTTGAAAGGATCAACTTCCTGTAGCCGAAGCATGTTTTAGGCATATTCCCCTAAGAAAGAAGAAGAGCAGAGTAAACTGGAGAGAAAAAGACGCTCCCTCTACAGAAACGACGAAGAGTCACTGAGCTCCTCAGGAGTGCTAGAATATCTGATACAAGAAAGGAGGCGCTGACCAGGAAGTGGAAACTATCGAACTTAAGCTAAATGACTCTTACAGGAACAAGGAGAGGCAGGAGGAGCTTAAAGCTATTAGTGAAATTGAAATAAATTCAAAATATTTCTTTTCATATGCCAAAAACAAGGCAAATACCACATCTAGTATCGGGCCCTTACTCAGACAGGATGGGACTTACACAGATGACAACAAGGAAATGAGTGAAATATTGAAATCCCAGTACGACTCTGTGTTTAGTGAACCACTAATCGGTCTGAGGATCGACGACCCAAATGATTTCTTCATGAATGAGCTCAAAACTCCATAAATGTATGCCAGATTTCCGACATTACCCTAACTCCGATAGATTTCGAAAAAGCCATTGACAACATGCCTATGCACTCAGCCCCGGGCCCAGACTCGTGGAACTCTGTTTTCATTAAGAACTGCAAGAAACCCCTCTCGCGTGCCCTAAGTAAAACTATGGAGGAGGAGCTTGGACATGGGTGAAATTCCACAGTCACTTAAAACAACGGATATAGCCCCACTCCATAAACGTGGCAGCAAAGCATTAGCTAAAAACTATAGATCAATAGCTCTAACGACCCACATCATAAAAATCTTTGAAAGAGTGCTAAGAAGCAGATTGCAAATCACCTGGATTCCCAAAATCTGCACAATCCAGGGCAACATGGGTTCAGGGCAGGTCGCTCCTGCCTCTCGCAACTACTGGATCACTATGACATGGCCTTGGATGCACTGGAAGAAAATCAGAATGCAGATGTAATATACACAGACTTTGCAAAAGCATTTGACAAATGCGATCATGGCGTAATAGCCCATAAAATACGTGCTAAAGGAATAACTGGGAAAGTGGGGAGATAGATCTTCAACTTCCTAACAAATCGAACACAAAGAGTAGTGGTCAACAGAGTTTTAAATCGGAGGCTGCCATAGTGAAGAGCTCTGTTCCACAAGGCACAGTACTCGCCCCCATCTTATTCCTTATCCTCATATCAGACATAAACAGAGATATACACCACAGCACCGTATCATCCTTTGCGGATGATACTAGGATCTGCATGAGGCTGTCATCTGCTGAGGACGCGGTTAACCTCCAAGAAGATATAAACAAAGTTTTCCCAGTGGGCAACGGTAAACAATATGATGTTCAATGAGGACAAATTCCAACTACTCCGTTATGGAAAACTGGAGGAGATAATAACTAGAACAGAGTATACTACTGACTCCGGCCATACAATAGAGCGGAAAAATAATGTAAGGGACCTGGGAGTAGTAATGTCTGAGGATCTCACTTTCAAGGATCACAACAGTGCCACGATCGCACGTGCAAAGAAAATGATAGGATGGATAATGAGAACTTTCAAAACGAGAGATGCCAAGCCCATGATGATCCTTTTCAAATCACTTGTTCTCTCTAGGCTGGAATACTGCTGTACATTAAACATCTCCATTCAAAGCAGGTGAAATCGCAGATCTAGAGAGTGTACAGAGATCCTTTTACTGCACGTATAAGTTCTGTCAAGCACCTTAACTACTGGGAACGCTTGGAAGCACTTGACTTGTACTCGTTGGAACGCAGGAGGGAGAGATATATCATAATCTACACTTGGAAAATCTTGGAAGGAATGGTCCCAAATCTGCACACAGAAATCACTCCCTACGAAAGTAAAAGACTGGGCAGGCGATGCAAAATGCCGCAAAAAAAAGTAGGGGCGCCATTGGTACACTAAGAGAAAACACCATAAGTGTCCGGGGCCCAAAACTGTTCAACAGCCTCCCATCAAGCATTAGGGGAATTGCCAATAAACCCCTGGCTGCCTTCAAGAGAGAGCTGGAGAGATACCTAAAGTCAGTGCCGGATCAGCCGGGCTGTGGCTCGTACGTTGGACTGCGTGCGGCCAGCAGTAACAGCCTAGTTGATCAGGCCCTGATCCATCGGGAGGCCTGGTCATGGACCGGGCCGCGGGGGCGTTGATCCCCGGAATAACCTCCAGGTAACCTCCAGGTTGTAACTGAGGCTGAAAAAGTACTTCGTAACATCATTGCGACCCATTTGCGGCTTTTAACTTAGTTTTGGTTCCCCATCCCTTGTTCTCGACGACCATCTTTAGAAGTCTGTTTTATCAAGTTCTCTGAGTACATTGTACGCTCTCTCCTATAATAATAATAATAATAATAATAATAATAATAATAATAATAATAAAAGTAATAACCTTTATTTCTGCAAGTACATGGTACAACTTATACAGGCCATAGCTTGACATCAGTGATATACTATATAGAAAGCCCGTGGTTGTGCAGAGCATTTCCCCGCAACTTAGGTTAATCTTGTTCCCCAGGATGCGAGTCATACCAGTCGTCTAACACCCAGGTACCTACTTGCTCCTAGGTGAACAGGGACAACAGGTGTGTTAAGGAAACACGCCCAGTGTTTCCACCCGTACCGGGGATCGCACCATGGACACTCGGTGCGCGAGCTGAGTGCGCTACCTATACTTCTTTCCTCTCATGTCAGGAGGTGTGTGTTGAACTAGTGAGGGCGTCTTACATTCCTTGTCACACTGGGGCTCCAAAACACCCACAAAGGTTCCCGTATTTCTCCGATCCTTTTAAAGAGTTTCCTGATGTTTATCTTGGAGGTTTGCGCCTTTTTGGGCGTTAGGCTTAAACTGTCTGGGCACTCACGTCGCTCCGATGTAACTCTTGTAATAGTATCTCTCTTGTTTAACTGTATGTCCCTTTCTCCCCT
>NC_069479.1:28663639-28679034 GCF_026875155.1 Cherax quadricarinatus
CACTGGCCACTGTTAACACGCACTACTCACTTCAACTACCGGGTCATGTCAACATACACTGGTCACTGTCAACATACACTGGTCACTGATAACACACACTGGTCACTGTTAACATACACTGGTCACTGTCAACATACACTGGTCACTGTTAACATACACTAGTCAATGTCAACATACACTGGTCACTGTTAACATACACTGGTCACTGTTAACACACACTAGTCACTGTCAACTTACACTGGTCAATGTCAACACAACAAACTCGTCACTGTCAACACAACAAACTGGCCACTGTCAATACAACAAACTGGTCACAGTCAACACAACAAACTGGTCACTGTCAACACAACACACTGGTCACTGTTATACTTCAGTAACTTTGATTAACCTCATTTAGACTATGCTGCTGGAGTCTGGTCTCCATATTAGAGGATGAACATAATTGCACTGGAAAACATAATGCGAAGGACGTCCCAGTTGATTCCCGGTATCAGAAACTTTCTTAGGAAAGTAAGCTTAAAGCACTGAGGTTGCACTCTGTGGAAAGACGTAGAATTAGGGAAGATGTGACTGAAGTGTACAAATGGGACGCAGAAATAAGTAAAGTGGATGTAAATAACGTGTTGAAGGTGTCTGACCACTCCAGGACCCGCAGCAGTTTGTTTAGTTTGGAGAAATTTAGTTTTACGATGGATATAGGAAAGTATCGGTTTGGCATTAGAGTTGTAGACGAGTGGATCAAACTCTCAGATAGCGTCACTCAAGCAAGAACTTTGGGTAGCTTTGAATATAGGCTTGACGGGTGCGTGTGTGAGTGTGGAACTTGCCTAACATGGGCCAGTAAGAATGTTACAGTGTTTCTTCGTTTTTGTGTTCTTGAAAACGGAAGGAGGTAGAGAAGTTACTCTCAAAAAGGTAGTTACATTAACTCTCGGAAGTAAAGGGAATGAGATACACTGCCAAGGTGAAGGTATATATTTATCCCTTAAAATTATTAATATCATTGCTTGGAAGCTGACCTAGAACTGTTATTGATTCCTTCACAGGAAGAACTGGAAGGTCATCCACCTTCCTGGAGGTTGTCACTACTTTATTATTGATGAACCCGCTACAGTGTTCAACTTATCAATGCTACCTCACGGGAAGCAAGTGAAATGAATGAATGAATAACGAATAAATTAATGAGTCAACATTATACGTACACACACAAACACACACACACAAAATATATATATATATATATATATATATATATATATATATATATATATATATATATATATATATATATATATATATATATATATTAATATATATATATATATATATATATTATATATATATATATATATATATATATATATATATATATATATATATATATATAATATATATATATATATTGTCATGTAGGGGGTAATGATTTGGGAATATGGGGGTAAGCGGAGGGGTTAGTAGGTAGGGGACATGCAGGCGAGGTGGTAGGAGATGACAGGAGAGGTGAGCGGTAGGTAATGTGAGGTCACTGGTGACTACAACTTCACCTCTCATTACTCTACCCACCACTCCACACTACTCACCCTCTCACTACTTTAACTAAACATCCCACCGCTGCCACCATGTCACGTAGGGGGGAATGATTAGGGGGATATGGGAGTAAGAGGGGGGAATCAGTAGGTAGGTGACAGGCGAGGCAGTAGGAGGGATGATGATTAGCGGAGGTCGGTAGGTAATGTGAGGTCACTGGTGACTACACCTTCACCTCTTATTACTCTACCCGCCACTCCACACTACTCACCCTCTCACTACTTTAATTAAACATAAATAAATGGAAATAAGAATAAATAACGGGGACAGTGAATATTACTATTCTACTCAAACACAGTTTATTATTAAGTCCTTGTACAATAATATATTTGGGAACAGGAGTATATCATTGGGGTTTAGATAAATGGGGTGGTACACATAGGCAGTGAGACAAGGAACACAATCAACTTGACGAAAATGAATATAACTTACAATATAGCACAGAGGACAGTTCACTACAAGAACTAAGCCACAGGTCCCAAGACCTACACAGCACGAGTACGGCGCCAAGCCAGTACTCTGCCCAGTGCCTCCAACAGTCTCCTCCAGAGACTTCAGCAGCCTTCTCCCGAGCCCTGCACCCCAGCAGCAGCTCCGCTCGAAGTCTCTGCTCAGGAGCTCTGCACCCCAGCAGCAGCTCCTCTCGAATCTCCTGATCATGCTCTTCCTTGGGTTTTTATGGTGGTCCAAGCACCCTCCACAACCACGTGTACGACCTGACGCCTAGGTCTGACGCCGTCAAGAACAAAAGACCTCAGACGTGGGCGTAGCTACAGACGTTTGCCAAGGCAAGGTGTGACCATATAATTGGTTAAATTAGGTCTCCCCAGAGACCTCACAAGCCCAGCTGGACTACATCATATCCCCCTTTCTCCCCCCAATTTAAAATATCTGAGAACTAGGACAATTTGTCCTAGTTATTAGACTATTTTAATCCTAACCCCTTAAATCTATTACAATACAAAGACAAAATTATACATAATACAAAATTATTCAACTACATATATTTCCCTCAACCTTCTCATCTACCACAAGGCAGCATAATCAGTACACCTGGCAGTTGGCCAGCATAATAGTTGCTCTCTGGTGCAAAGCCTCCTTACCCGTCATTTCTCCTTAAACCTAAATATCCGGCTCCAGTGCCTTCCCTACTTCTACTAGAAATGCACTAGCCAATGCTAGTCACCCTCGCACGTTAACCATTGGGCCAAACCTCTCTAGGCTTCTATGGCGTGGAAAACTGCTCCAACGGGTTGCATTCTTTCAAGTAACTGCAACTGGACCACTTCACGACCACCAAGGTCGCATTTTCGGCACACTTCACATGCACACTACAACATCTGAAAATCGAGACAGGGCAGGCATCACAGCTAAGAACCTCCATTATCCTATGCCACTACTAGGATTCACTGGCCTCATAAAACAAGGCGGCCATAAACACTGGACCGTATTCAAGGTCACCATATTTCACACAGGTAACACTAACACTTCTGGCAAGTCAAAGTAGGCTGGGGGACATCTCACACTCTCAATTGTCTCTCATGGCTGGCAGGGCATCCCCGCATACCGGTCGTACAGGTCGACCAGCAAGGCAGGATACGCCTCCATATCGCCCTTGAAAGCATCTGGTCCCAGCAGCTGGAGTCCATCTCCACGGCTCACTTCCTTCCACATCTCCGAGGATGGCAACTCCTTCATAGTAGATTCTCCTGTCCTGGCACACCAGCCAGAATCCCTCACACACCACTGCAGCATCACAGCCATCTCCTCCTCTTGAGCTAGGCAGCATCGCAGCATCACAGCACGGCCACAGCATAGCAGACAGCATCACAGCACGGCCACAGCATAGCAGACAGCATCACAGCACGGCCACAGCATAGCAGACAGCATCACAGCACGGCCACAGCATAGCAGACAGCATCACAGCACGGCCACAGCATAGCAGACAGCATCACAGCACGGCCACAGCATAGCAGACAGCATCACAGCACGGCCACAGCATAGCAGACAGCATCACAGCACGGCCACAGCATAGCAGACAGCATCACAGCAGCTGACAGCAGTAGCAGGCTATGGTCAGTTGCTCGAGGTGAGGTGAGGTCACTTCAAGTCATCAACAGCAGGTACGGTCACCCATCCCTGGCAACTGCGGGTAACTGGCGGTCCGCGGGTGATGGTCACAGAGGCTGGGTGACACAGACAGACACCCACTACACTGGATGACAGACCAGGGCAGCAATACATTTACTGGGCACATCAGCTGGGTGACTGGGCATATCAGCTGGGTGACTGGGCACATCAGGTGGACAGCAATCATAGGCAACTCTTCAATGGGTGACAGTTGTGGGTGAGTCTTCCAAGGTGGGCTGGGTGACTTCTCATTCCTCTGTAAATATTCAATTTCGGCCAGTAATTGCTTCCCCCAAAAGTCTCACCCAAACACTGATATTCTCCACCATTTATCTCAAACCATCAACCAACTCCACCAAATATAATAATACAACCAAGCAATTATTCAGACCCACTGTCAAGAAAAGGTCAGTTAAGGTCACTAGGATTATAATATCATTATAATAACACAAAATCAAATGGTAGCAAATGGTAGAATAAGTATAACCGAGCAGTCAAAAATAAGGCACATGGGACTGGTTCCTACTATAAAAATAATAAGAACCACCACCGCTTAGACACCATGTCATGTAGGGGGGGGTAATGATTAGGGGAATATGGGGGTAAGCGGAGGGGTTAGTGTGTAAGGGACATGCAGGCGAGGTGGTAGGAGATGACAGGAGAGGTGAGCGGTAGGTAATGTGAGGTCACTGGTGACTACAACTTCACCTCTCATTACTCTACCCACCACTCCACACTACTCACCCTCTCACTACTTTAACTAAACATCCCACCGCTGCCACCACGTCACATAGGGGGGAATGATTAGGGATATGGGAGTAAGAGGGGGCAATCAGTAGGTAGGTGACAGGCGAGGCAGTAGGAGGGATGATGATTAGCGGAGGTCGGTAGGTAATGTGAGGTCACTGGTGACTACACCTTCACCTCTTATTACTCTACCCACCACTCCACACTACTCACCCTCTCACTACTTTAACTAAACATAAATAAATGGAAATAAGAATAAATAACGGGGACAGTGAATATTACTATTCTACTCAAACACAGTTTATTATTAAGTCCTTGTACAATAATATATTTGGGAACAGGAGTATATCATTGGGGTTTAGATAAATGGGGTGGTACACATAGGCAGTGAGACAAGGAACACAATCAACTTGACGAAAATGAATATAACTTACAATATAGCACAGAGGACAGTTCACTACAGGAACTAAGCCACAGGTCCCAAGACCTACACAGCACGAGTACGGCGCCAAGCCAGTACTCTGCCCAGTGCCTCCAACAGTCTCCTCCAGAGACTTCAGCAGCCTTTCCCCGAGCCCTACACCCCAGCAGCAGCTCCGCTCGAAGTCTCTGCTCAGGAGCTCTGCACCCCAGCAGCAGCTCCTCTCGAATCTCCTGATCATGCTCTTCCTTGGGCTTTTATGGTGGTCCAAGCACCCTCCACAACCACGTGCCGTGTCGAATAGGCAGAACTTGCGATCTTGGCTTAAATAGCAACGTTCATCTTGCCATATAAGACAAGCGAAAATATATATATATATATATATATATATATATATATATATAATATATATATATATATATATATATATATATATATATATATATATATATATATAAATATATATATAAATATATATATATATATATATATATATATATATATATATATATATACATAAATATATATATAAATATATATATATATATATATATATATATATATATATATGTGTGTGTGTGTGTGTGTGTGTGTGTGTGTGTGTGTGTGTGTGTGTGTGTGTGCCGAACAACCTTGTGAAAGAATAACGAAATTCCAAGTGCTTCTCACATTATCAAGGTTGTTCTTCGTATTGTGAATATCACCTGCTCACTGAGATTTTATTGCATATCTCTCTCTCTCTCTCTCTCTCTCTCTCTCTCTCTCTCTATATATATAATATATATATATATTATATATATATATATTTATATATATATATATATATATATTATATATATATATATATATATTATTTTATTATCACACTGGCCGATTCCCACCAAGGCAGGGTGGCCCGAAAAAGAAAAACTTTCACCATCATTCACTCCATCACTGTCTTGCCAGAAGGGTGCTTTACGCTACAGTTTTTAAACTGCAACATTAACACCCCTCCTTCAGAGTGCAGACACTGTACTTCCAATCTCCAGGACTCAAGTCCGGCCTGCCGGTTTCCCTGAATCCCTTCATAAATGTTACTTTGTTCACACTCCAACAGCACGTCAAGTATTAAAAACCATTTGTCTCCATTCACTCCTATCAAACACGCTCACGCATGCCTGCTGGAAGTCCAAGCCCCTCGCACACAAAATCTCCTTTACCCCCCCCTCCAACCTTTCCTAGGCCGACCCCTACCCCGCCTTCCTTCCACTACAGACTGATACACTCTTGAAGTCATTCTGTTTCGCTCCATTCTCTCTACATGTCCGAACCACCTCAACAACCCTTCCTCAGCCCTCTGGACAACAGTTTTGGTAATCCCGCACCTCCTCCTAACTTCCAAACTACGAATTCTCTGCATTATATTCACACCACACATTGCCCTCAGACATGACATCTCCACTGCCTCCAGCCTTCTCCTCGCTGCAACATTCATCACCCATGCTTCACACCCATATAAGAGCGTTGGTAAAACTATACTCTCATACATTCCCCTCTTTGCCTCCAAGGACAAAGTTCTTTGTCTCCACAGACTCCTAAGTGCACCACTCACCCTTTTCCCCTCATCAATTCTATGATTCGCCTCATCTTTCATAGACCCATCCGCTGACACGTCCACTCCCAAATATCTGAATACATTCACCTCCTCCATACTCTCTCCCTCGAATCTGATATCCAATCTTTCATCACCTAATCTTTTTGTTATCCTCATAACCTTACTCTTTCCTGTATTCACTTTTAATTTTCTTCTTTTGCACACCCTACCAAATTCATCCACCAATCTCTGCAGCTTCTCTTCAGAATCTCCCAAGAGCAACAGTGTCATCAGTAAGAGCAACTGTGACAACTCCACTTTATGTGTGATTCTTTATCTTTTAACTCCACACCTCTTGCCAAGACCCTCGCATTTACTTCTCTTACAACCCCATCTATAAATATATTAAACAACCACGGTGACATCACACATCCTTGTCTAAGGCCTACTTTTACTGGGAAATAATCTCCCTCTTTCCTACATACTCTAACTTGAGTCTCACTATCCTCGTAAAAACTCTTCACTGCTTTCAGTAACCTACCTCCTACACCATACACCTGCAACATCTGCCACATTGCCCCCCTATCCACCCTGTCATACGCCTTTTCCAAATTCATAAATGCCTCAAAGACCTCTTTAGTCTTATCTAAATACTGTTCACTTATATGTTTCACTGTAAACACCTGTTCCACACACCCCCTACCTTTCCTAAAGCCTCCTTGTTCATCTGCTATCCTATTCTCCGTCTTACTCTTAATTCTTTCAATAATAACTCTGCCATACACTTTACCAGGTATACTCAGCAGACTTATCCCCCTATAATTTTTGCACTCTCTTTTGTCCCCTTTGCCTTTATACAAAGGAACTATGCACGCTCTCTGCCAATCCCTAGGTACCTTACCCTCTTCCATACATTTATTAAATAATTGCACCAACCACTCCAAAACTATATCCCGACCTGCTTTTAACATTTCTATCTTTATCCCATCAATCCCGGCTGCCTTACCCCCTTTCATTTTACCTACTGCCTCACGAACTTCCCCCACACTCACAACTGGCTCTTCCTCACTCCTACAAGATGTTATTCCTCCTTGCCCTATACACGAAATCACAGATATATATATATATATATATATATATATATATATATATATATATATATTATATATATATATATATATATATATATATATATTACCTGGAGATTACCTGGAGAGAGTTCCGGGGGTCAACGCCCCCGCGGCCCGGTCTGAGACCAGGCCTCCTGGTGGATCAGAGCCTGATCAACCAGGCTGTTGCTGCTGGCTGCACGCAAACCAACATACGAGCCACAGCCCGGCTGATCCGGAACTGACTTTAGGTGCTTGTCCAGTGCCAGCTTGAAGACTGCCAGGGGTCTGTTGGTAATCCCCCTTATGTGTGCTGGGAGGCAGCTGAACAGTCTCGGGCCCCTGACACTTATTGTATGGTCTCTTAACGTGCTAGTGACACCCCTGCTTTTCATTGGGGGGATGGTGCATCGTCTGCCAAGTCTTTTGCTTTCGTAGTGGGTGATTTTCGTATGCAAGTTCGGTACTAGTCCCTCTAGGATTTTCCAGGTGTATATAATCATGTATCTCTCCCTCCTGCGTTCCAGGGAATACAGGTTTAGGAACCTCAAGCGCTCCCAATAATTGAGGTGTTTTATCTCCGTTATGCGCGCCGTGAAAGTTCTCTGTACATTTTCTAGGTCGGCAATTTCACCTGCCTTGAAAGGTGCTGTTAGTGTGCAGCAATATTCCAGCCTAGATAGAACAAGTGACCTGAAGAGTGTCATATATAATATAATATATATATATATATATATATATATATATATATATATATATATATATATATATATATATATATATATATATATATATATGTATTTATATATATATATATATATATATATATATATATATATATATATATATATATATATATATATATATATATATATATATATATATGCACAATAACCATAGGAGGAGTTGAATTGTAGCTCTAGGCCTTTCTTGCTGTAATTAACAGATCATCAGGAACTTGTATTGTTGCAGAAAAAAAGAGGAGGTCCATGGAAATACGATCATAGGAAGCTTCTTTGCTGGAGTGAGCTGAGCGGCTCACAACCCCTCAATATTTCAGGATGTTTTTGTTACTATGGATCGCGTCGAGGCATGTCTAATGGATAGCGCATTAGTTAGCCTTTTGCTTCCCCTTACTATGGATTTTTACGGTACCTCACAGGACTCTGTGTTTCGGGAAGTGAGAATAAACTCACCTTGCATATTTGGGGACACTGATATCTGAAGGCCCTATTTCTCCTCGAGGTGAATTATAGCAGAATACGGAGTGTGGTGATGTTCTTTGCTTATCAACCTGAATTTGTTGCCTGCAGATAGCTTGACTTGCCCGATCTAAGGCAAGGAAACATTGTGTGTCCTCTGAGACTTCGCGACTCCTGCTACTTTCAACCCTTCTTACCCAGTATACGGGGCTGGTATCAGCGTTTCTTCATCTATTTCCATCCCCCTGGCTAGGTTTTCGCTTATTAGCTCTCCAAGACCCCAGGGAGTCCATGAGTATCTCGCAGCTTTTTTCGCCAAATTCCCCACTTTTTCCAAAATCCGTTCTTTGGTTGAGTCCTTGGAACACCTGACTTTTCCCTTTTCGAAAAGAAGTCATGTGTTTCCCGTGTGCCTTCTCGTGACACTGTCCTCCAGAGAGAAGGGGGTGACCGTTGGGTAGGTTTTTTAGAGACTGACCGAGGGGGCCTACAGTCCTTTCCTAATACACCCTACCCAACTTCTCCCCCTGACTCTCCACATTATGAACAATGTATCTTCCCCCAGGTAGATTGTTTGTGTTTTTGAAAAACCCCATGTGGAATGAAACAGTCAATAAAAAAAGCATTATGCGTTTTTGTTTTTTATTCCGAGTTTACACTTGAGATATTTAAGGTTCTCAAAGATGATTTTTGTGTAAGGTCATTCTCACGGGGACTAACCTTGAATTTTTCCCAGACTGGGGTTGTTCACTGAGGGGGGTCGATGCCGTTTCTGGGGTGTTACTAGAGTTGCGGCTGAATGTTGAAATTTCTGCGTATTTCTGAGAACAGTTATCTTTCCGATGTAGTATTGTCTACTAGTAAAACAAAAATTCGAGGATTTACCCCTCTTCCCCTATGATGTTTGTGGTCTTGGGTAACTCGTGATGGGAACACACAAGGCCCTGGCCCCGGTGTTGTGTCTGTGGTTGCGCCCCACGAGTGCTGCGCCCTACGGTTGTCACTGTCAGCCGCACACACCTTCCAGATGAAGGACATGCAGTTGACACGGGCGGCTCTCCTACAGATTTCACCCCCAACTCTGAACCTTTTGCAAAAACCCTTACTTTTGAAACCCCGTGCTGGACGAAACGGTGACCGAAAAAAAATTCACTCTTTTTTGTGTTGGTCAGCACTGTACCAATGCCACTGACCCCCTATTTGTGTTGGTCGCAGCTGTCCCAACTGCCACTGACTCCCTCTTGACAACTCCAGACAAGGACAAAATGAAAGAAACTGTTCATCGTAGTATTCAAATAACACCCCTCGACAAATCCTCAACCTTTTTTACAATAAAAACCCGACGCGTCCCCTTCATGGTGAAGCAATGTCAGTCAGAACTCGAAGAAAACAATACAGTTCGACCCAAATTTACCTTCCGCACAGAAGACCCAGAACTTTTACAAAAAAAAATGGAGAGTGTTGTTATGGCAACTAACAGCCTTTAAAAGCATTCGCCGTTACCTGACACACACTGTTTCAGGAGATAGTAACACGGAATATGTTTGACCACACAAAAAATAGTCAAAATAATAATGTGACAACGTTCAAAAACAAAATTTTGGCTTGCGCACTGTCCTGGAGTTTTACGACTCACCCGCCAAGGGTTCAAATCCCACCCGTTCCACGGTTTCGAATGCTAAAAGATTGTGGATAACCGAAAATTCTTAAATCTGTCTATACTAAAGTTAAGACTCGATATAAAAACTGAATTAACAACGTACCACACAAGTCTCACATAAATAAATATATCTTGACACATTTCAACTTTCACTCATCACTCTCCGTTATCATATATATATATATATATATATATATATATATATATATATATATATATATATATAATATATATCGTACTGAATAGATAAAACTTGCGATTTTTGTTTAAATAGCAACGCTCTTCTTGCCAAATAAGGCAAGTGAATATTTGTGTATGCAATAATTTCGCAAAAATCATTCTGAACCTAACGAAAAATATATATTTCAATGTGCTTGTGTATTATTAATTTTTGTAAACGTATCTATAATATATTTAGATACATTTGGCTAAATTAAATTGCGCTTGATATAATAAGGTTAGGCAAGTTTTCTAAGGTTCTTTGAGCACAAAATTATTAATTTTTTACATATACATAAATGAAAGCAATGTATCTTTAAGAAAAAGAGGATAAATAAGTATACAAGATATGATGTAGGGCGTACTGACAGTAGTTTGTTGAACTACGTATTGGTAGATAAAAGATTGTTCGGTAGACTTCAGGATGTACATGTTTATAGAGGGGCCACAGATATATTAGATCACTTTTTAGTTCTAACTACAATAAGAGTAAAAGGTAGATGGGATACAAGGAAAATTGAAGCAGCAGAGAGTAAGAGAGAGGTGAAGCTTAAGGAGGAGGCAGTTAGGGTAAAATATAAACAACTACTGGAGGATAGATGGGCTAGTGAGAATATAGGCAATAGGGTCGAAGAGGTATGGGGTAGGTTTAAGAATGTAGTGTTAGAGTGTTCAGCAGAAGTTTGTGGTTACAGGAAAGTGGGTGTGGGAGGGAAAAGGAGCGATTGGTGGAATGATGATGCAAAGAGAGTAGTAAAGGAGAAAAAGTTAGTATATGAGAGGTAATTACAAAGTAGAAGTGATGCAAGGGGGAAGAGTATATGGAAAAGAAAAGAGAGGTGAAGCAATGTAAAAAGAGTGGTGAAGCAATGTAAAAAGAGAGCAAATGAGAGAGTGGGTAAGATACTATCTACATATTTTGTTGAAAATAAGAAAAAGTTTTGGAGTGAGACTAATAAGTTGAGAAAGCCTAGAGAATGAATGGATTTATCAGTTAAAAACAGGAGAGTTATTAAATAGAGAGTTAGAGGTATTGGGAAGATGGAGGGATTATGATTGTTTTATGAAAACAGGCCTTCACTTTATTCATGTCAATGCAAGATCACTTCTTCCTAAATTGGCAGAGATTAGGATTCTAGCTAACAAAATTAGGGCGGCAGTTATAACCATCTCTGAATCTTGGTTAGATGATACGGTGACTGACGACGAGGTCAAATAGATGGTTACAATATAAAACGTTTAGAGGGGAACAGAAAGGGTGGTTGGGTAGTCCCCTCATTGAAAGCTTGCTAAAACCCAAGACCTGATTAAATAACAATAAATGGAAATTTCTTGGTTTAAAGTGCTGCTTCCTAAGCCAAACCCATCTTAGTGGGGAACTAGTTACCCCCTCCACCCCGGGACCAGTTTTAGAGACTTTCCAGATCTTGTCGGTTTTTAAAACAATTGCGAGACAATAATACGTCGACTTAATATTGTTTTCAGCAGCAAAAATAACGGGCTATGCAAAAGGTTAAGCAAATTTCTAGGATTAAATAGTTACACTCAAAAATTAATACCCCCCAACCCATCAACAGTTCTCAGCCACCCTAATTGACCACAATTTTTAAACCGCTTGAGAACATTATCAGTCAGGCGTCATTACCACGGTCTTAGTGATCTTTTCATCTTTTACGCACCAGGAAAATCACTAGGGATAGGATAGCCTACACAGGACAATAAAAAATGGGCAACAAAAAAACACAAAAAGAACACTGGAAAATTTGGTACACAATTGTGACTGGACAGAGATAACAATTCACGGACGTAAACGACCGGGGGAAAAATTCAAAAAAAGTTCAACCCCCTTAAAAATATGCCCATTAAAGAGGTTGGTTAAACGAAGAACTGAACCCTGGATGAATACGGGAATATTAATAACATGAAATTCAGAGACCAGCTGCAAAAAAAGATTTAAAGCAAACAACAGGATATTGCAGACAAAAATAATTCCAAAGGGTGAGGAACAGGTAAGAATTTATAAAAGGACAAGGGCAAACCCCTATGTAAAAAAATTGAAAGTATAACAAACCCCAAAAAGTCGGCAAAAACTAAAACATTGGGGGAAACCCATAAGCAGTAGTAGGTCTAACAAAGTCCCACTATCGATAAGAGGTATGCCACGAAACACAAAAGGTCAATGCTTTAATTCATACTCACTTTGGTTGCATCAACATAGTAAGTAAACTCCCAGCTCATCAAATCCCTTTAACACAGACCGATAATTTAAAACTTTACTATACCAATAAAGGGGAAACCCCCAAACAGTTGTCAACTAGAAAAGTGTATTTCATGACTTATTCAAAAAGAACTAAGCAGGTTCCCCAAACAAAGAGCACAGGCCCGATAAACCCCGTCTAGTTCCTAAAAGTGGGCTTCTAAAACTGTCAACCCTATTGCCCATAAAAAATTATAAAATCACCACTAAACCGTACCGGAGGGGTTCAGGACCCAGAGTTTACTCCTACCCCAAGAAAAATAGTAGGTTGATGTAAAAACTATGGGCCCTGTTAGTTCTAGTATAATATCGAAATTCTAGAGAGGGCGGGTGTATTCTCAATATTTAAAGTCCCTTTAATGACAAAAACTTCCCCTAGCTATAAGGGGGCTTAGAAGATCCTACTAAACCCCGAACCTCCCTTATTAATCTGATGGATTCCTGAAAACTGAAAGTCAAAGGGGAACCTCATAGTTTTTTGGAAACCCTTAGACTGAAAAAGGGCCTTCGATACTGTCAACCAAAATAAAAATTTGTAATAAATTTCAAGTTCGGTATAGGTTCTGTGACTGGTTTAAGCCCTACCTTACAACAGGAGACAAAAGTCAAAATCAAAAAACAGAATCAGAAAACCCCCCCATAACAGTGGATTTCCCACAAGGTAGTATTCTGGGCCCTTAATTCTTATGTTATGTCAATATATCCTTAGTGTAAAGTCAAACTCCTACTGTTGAGGACAGTGTCTGTTAGTGTCAGGTTAAAACCCACAAAAATTGCTAATGTTTTAACACTGGAATGGAGTCCTGCAGCAAAGGTTAGTAGAAACAAACTATCATTTCACCTAGGGAAAAATGAAGCCTTCTCTTTGGGACGAAACATAAATGGAAGGGAAAAAAATTTTAATGTTCAATGTAAAGGGGAAACCCTCAATTTGGTTTCATCAGTAAAATATTTGGGAAACCCCCCTTTTACCATGCATGTCGGAGAAAAGTAGGGGAAAAGTGTAGTAAAGAAAGCGAATGCCAGACTGAAGTTCCCCGTAACAAGCCGTGTCTACCTATGAGGCTCGCAGGACCCTATGTCTAGCCCTTATAAATGTCATAGGTTTTCGCTTGCTTTCTTGGTATCTCCTTGGGCAAAAAATCTGAAAGATAACTGCAAAACACCCAGACAAAACGTAAGATTCATCCTGGGGCTGGACCAAGAGAAAATGTAGGCCCAAAGAATTACGCAGTTGGAATGGAATGTTGAAGACAGAGTAAAACAACTGAAGAAAAACATTTTATAAAAATTTCTACAAAAAGGTCCAGAATATCTTTCTGTTAATTTTGCAAGGTTGGGAACCAAAGCAAACATTTACAAGGGGGAGAGAGACAACTTTTTATACCCACAGTCATGGCCGGCTTCAAACCCTTTTATTGACAGCAATAAAAAGGGAAAGGAACAGCTACCCGCAATGCAAAGCCGTCATAGCATGAAACCAGTTCAAAAAAGTGCCAAAAGGTGCTTAAAAAATGTAGCACGAAAGGGAGGGGGGTGATTTTCTATTTTTTAGCTAACAAAGTGTAAATTTACCTATTCCTAGTAATGACCCCCGTTGGTAGAAAATCTTAAAGACCCCGGTAGTAGATAGTCTTTTTAGTTTATAAAAGATTTTATCCTCATTTTAGAATAATAAGAAAATATTATAACCTTTATATTTTAATAATAAGGAAAAAAAACCCCCCCTGGGAAAAAAGTCACCGTCTGATTTTTTGGGTTATCCCCGGGGTTTTCTACACATATGCTGCTATGTATGATAATTCTATGTTCGTATTTTTGTTACCTGAATAAACTTACTTACTACTTACTTACTTCTTACTTATTTTGAGGAATTGTTAAAAGTTGATGAAGATAGGGAAGTTGATTTCTGTATGGGCAAGGAGGATACACTTGAGGAGTAAGGAAAACCAGTTTTGGTGTGGGGGGAAATTCGTGAGGAGTGAGTAAAATGAAAGGGGGTAATGCAGGGGATTGGTGGGATAAATTTGAAAAGTTAAAAAGGGGGTTGGGATATAGTTTGGAGTAGTTGGGGCTTGAATTTTAAAATGTAAGAAGGGTTAAGGTACCTAGGATTTGGGAGAAGAATAGTTTCTTTGTTTAAAAATCAAAAGGGAACAAAAGAGAGTGCAAAAAATATAAGAAATAAGTCTTTGAGTATCCTGGAATGTATGGTAGAGTTATTATTGAAGAATTAAGGTAAGACAGAGGTAGGACAGCAGTTTTAACAAGGAGGCTTTAGGAAAGGTAGGGGGGGTTGGCCAGGTGTTTACAGTGAAACATTAGGTCAAAAGTATTTTGTAAAAGTAAAGAGGTTTCTGTGGGTTATATGGATTTGGAAAATTTTATGACGGTTAGACAGGGGGGCAAGTGGCAGATGTTTGCGGTTAGGTTAGGGGAGGTTCTGAAAAACAGTGAAATTTTTTTTGGGATGTTAGGTCAGGGTTTGAA